>BSSO01000404.1:0-34680 GCA_030267885.1 Mesembryanthemum crystallinum
TACGAGACTTTTTCAAGGTCGTTAATGGTGGAGGAGAAGTTTCATCAAAGAATTGGAGACTAAAAGTAGTGCAGTTGTTGCTTAGGTTGGCAAGTAGCCGTGAAATCACATAGTATTATCGTAACTTTTTAGAGAGGAGAATCTGCTACGACCTAACATCGAGGGTTTGGACTGGGAGCCATGCACCACTGCGGCAACCCGCCTAGAACGATGGTTTGAGTTAGAGGAGATTAAACTAAACAAGCAATGTTCGGCATAGATAGGGAGCAAGCACCGCACGAACGGTTTCATGATGGTGTGTTTTGAGGACTGTTGGGAGGTGAATAAGGACAACCTTCTTGGTGTTTTTGTGGTGGTTTACAAACAGGAGGTACTTGAGTATTAATTCCAATTTCATTACCTTATTAGTATTACAAAGAAGGAATGCTCGATCAAGGTTAAGGATTTTCACCCTATCAAATCTGATTTCTTTTTTTTTAGGGAAATGCCAGTTAGTGCCCTCGTGGTTAAGGCTTTTCCAATTGGTGCCCAAATTTTTTTTGAAATTTAAATAGTGCTCTTGTGGTTTTGTATCCTGCTTAATCTGTGACCAATTTTTAATAAACCGTTAATTGCGGTGTTAATGTGTTGAGTTGGCATCTTGGTTCCACCGCCAGCACAAGCACCACTATGCCACTGCTTCTCCACCTCAACATCTCCCTTGGCTCCCTGACGCTCGATCAGATGCGGCGACTTCCTAATGGCCTACCTACCAACGTCAACTCCATCCCACTCGCCACCGACCCAGCCCCCCCGGCCCACAAACCCCCTCCCCTTACGGTCGGCGGTACCATCCACAATTGCGGCGACACTATAAGAATATTTTCGGTGGACAAATCAATGGTGGCGGTGGCCAATTTGGCAGCAGCGGTGGCCGATTTGAATTTCGAAACAAAGATTGGGACTTGGGGTTTGGATGAGAGGGAGGAGATGAAAGCAGGAGAAATGAGATAAGGGAAGAGAGCTACAGGTGGGTTGGATTCACCGAGGTTAAAGTCGGTGATGAGTGGGTTCGGGTTGGATATGCTGAGGTCGAACTAGAGGGAGTGGGAAGGAGGAGAGAGAAAGCGATAGGAGGGGAAGGTGGGGCTGAGGACTGGCTGGGTAGAAAGGGAAAGCGCAAGGGTGTGGGAAAGGGGTTGAGGGGATGAGGGAGGAGCGTTCGGTGGTGGTCCGTGGAGGGTGAAGGGAGGGAGACAAGGCTAGCACAGCGTTTAACGAAGAAACTAAAGGTTTGACCTATTTTGGTTACGTAATAAACACGACAACAAACTACAAGGACATCATTTAAATTTCGACAAAAAATTGGGCACCAATTGGAAAAGTCTTAACCACGAGGGCACCAACTGGAATTTCCCTTTTTTAATAACACGGGTATTTCGGCTTTGCCTAACTAATCTCATGGGCCCTGAAGTTAACGATCAGGAAACCCTCCAATGCCCAAAGAGGACTCGAACTAGGGACCTCTGAAATAAATCTCAGAACTCTTACCATTTGAGCTACCAACTCAAGGTTCCCTATCACTCTGATTACTAGTGTTATAGGATTATCACGAAGTTCTTTCCTATCGTTTAGGGGAAGTCCTTGCTTCAACAGTTTCTCATTCCCATTGTGCTTTTGTGGACGGGATGGATGCCGCTTTGGTGGCCAATGAGGTGGTGGATTCTATTAGGAGGGAGGTGCACAAGGGGTGGTCTTTGGATTTTGAGAAAGCTTATGACAGGGTGAGTTCCCGTTTTCTTAATACAGTCCTAGACAGGAAAGGCTTTGAAATGGGTTAGAGAAGATGGATTCGTGATTGCTTTTTGAATGCCCATTTCTCGGTCATGATTAACGGGGCGTCTAAAGAGTGGTTTTCTTCTTCCAGAAGGCTAAGACAAGGAGACCCTCTTGTCGCCCTTTATGTTTACTCTTGTGGTGGATGTTCTTAGTAGGTTGTTAGAGAGGGGGTGGAATAAGTGATCGAGGGATTGAAGTGCGCAGAGATGAGGTCCACGTCTCACATTTTTACAGATGATACCATGTTGTTCATGTCAGCTGATATTGATAAGTTCAAGAATATTCTTACGATCTTGCAGATTTTCAAACTAATTTCAGGAGATCAATCTTGCTAAGTGCAATTTGGCCGGAATATGTGGATGATGAATTTCTGTCAATGGCAACAGATTTGGCAGGCTGTCAGTCACAGGGAAGGCTGGTGACTTATTTGGGAGGCCTTTGGGCGATAAGCCACACTCAGAAGCATTTTAAAGCTAGTGGTACAACAGGTAGCCGGTTAGATGGCTGGAAAAGGGTTTACCTCTATATGAGAGGCAGGATTACTCTTATTCAGTCCAGTTTGTCTAGCATCCCTATTTACTATCTCTCTTTGTTTAGAATCACAGTAGCAGTGCCAGTGGCAAACAAGATTGAGAAGCTCATGAGGATTTGTTGTGGAGTTGACAGCGGTAAGAAGGATCATTTGGTTGGTTGGAACCGAGTATGCCTTAGGTAAGCTGGAGGAGAAGAATATTGCTCTTGTGGGAACGTGGCTTTGGCGTTTTCCACGTGAGACAGATAGTCTTTGGCACTGGGTAATACGAAGCAACGAAGCAAGTATGGGTTGCATCAAAATGGTTGGGATGCATAATTTCCAGTAAGTGCAACGCACACTAGCCCTTGGAGGTTTACTTCACAGGTTTCCCCGCACTTCTTCCCCAGGTGGAGTTGAATATTGGGAATAGCTTGTGTATTAGGTTTTCAAAGGATACTTGGGTGGGTGGACAACCTTTGTACTTTGAGGTTCCCTCGCTTATTTCAGCTCTCCAGTCTTCGTGATGTCATGGTGGCTGCTTTTTTCTCCCCACGGTTGCTTCATGAGATTTACAATTCAGAGGATCACCTCACGATTTTCTGGAACTATTGGATTCAGTCCGTCTTTTCGATTGTGGGGATTCTCTTAGGAGGGTGGAAGATTCTTCGGTGAGATGTCTTGTAACTCCTTCCTTCAATTTCTAGGAATGACTCATCCCCAGTTCCCCTTGGCATGTTTTATTTAGAAGGCCAAGGTCCTTATTAAGTTGAGAGCGTTTATGTGCACTAAAGCTTTGGATAGGATCAACACAAATGATTTGAGGCAAAGGAGAAGACTGGAGGTGGTTTTATCACACCTTTTCCTTGGGTGTGAGATAGCCCGACACCTTTGAAATAGGTTGTTTGTATTGGAGGAGAGTCATGGGTACTGCCCCTCTAGTGTTGCGGCATTTCTAAAGATGTGGTTTGTGGGCTTTGGCAGTAGGAGGGAGATGAAGGTCTTATGGCACAATGCTTTCTTCACGGTGTTGTAGTGCACTTGGTTAGAGAGAAGTGCCCGAGTGTTCAAGGGGGTTTGTGCTTCTCCTGTCTTACTCTGGGATACGGTCACATTTCTTGCTTCTTTATGGCCTAAAGCTACTTGTTTATGTAGGGAATACACTACTTCTGAGAATCAATGTAATTGGGCCATTTGTAATGGAAACTATTTCTTTGGAGCGGATATCTTATCCTCTCGTTTGTACCGTTGACTCCGCATTAATACATATATACTTTCTCTTTATCTAAAGAAAACTAGTCATGGAAGTTAAGTGCTTTTATACCCAAAGTAAGGAACTGTGACACATATCAGCGAGCTGAGAACTCCATTACACGGCCAATAAATGGTGTCACGGCCAAAATATGGTTACATTACCGTGTCTCAGCTTCCTAACCTATTCCCCACCCCAATCTATCTATCTCGGTTCCTCCAAGGAAATCTGTGTTTCTGCACTTTATTTACGGGCTGAAACATGCTTCCTAATTGAACCGACCAACCACATGTTTGTGATGCGATGACTTACATTATAGACATAACCAAATACAAAAATCAGGCAAAAATGTGTACCATTAACTTTTACCTTAAAACAACATATATCATCATATTCAGTAGAGCCAATATCCAATCCTGAAACTTGTTTCATAGCGAATTTGGCAAAACATGTAAAGACTCAAAGAGCTGGTAGGCAGTGATAAATACTACTAGAAGCCATGTCAAACATACTGTGAGTTATATACCATAAATAGGAACTACCAACATCAAATGAATGACTTAACAAATAACTTATCTCCCATGTTTAACAATGGAGTTCACAAGTTTTGCCATCCTTCGAGTTATGATTAGCAAGTTCGCATATTGATGATGTTAAAAGTAGTACAACTTTAGGAGAGCTGAAAGAATCCAATACTGGCAATTCAGGTTTGGATTATAATGGATTAAATCAAGTATCTCGCGTATTCTCCCCACCTCTCATTGTTGATAACCCAATCAGGGATTTAACAAAAACCCACTCACCAATCATTCAAACAAGCCAACAAAGCAAGAAACAAAACCAAGTAAACTGAGCAATATTTGCCAACACCAATTACCTCTTGGCCCGCTTAGGATCGATAAGGGCGAGCTCAGCAAGCTTAGCAGCTGACATAGCCTTCTTAGCCTCAGCATGGGAGGCATCATCGGACCCAGAAACAAGCATCTCCGGCTTAATCGTTGTAGACCCATCCATTGACTGACTATGCTGGTGCCTCGCCCTCGGCCTCTCCCCAAACCCACTTGATTGCCCCACCGCCGCCATTGCTGCTCCCCCTCCCCCTCCCCCGGACGAGGGCTCCCCAACCTGAAACCCTGATGTAGCCGAAGAACCCGAATTGACCTTATCCATGTCAATGTACATAGAGAACAAGTCTTCCTCGGTGTCATCCGAAAATGAAGGCCCGTCCGCACCGCCCCCAACGACCCCGAGTTCGCTATCGAAGCTGATATCATCGGGAAGAGTGAGAATCTCCGAGTGAGCTCTCCGGTGACCCATATTCCTCGGCGGATTGTCCGGCATTCGGCTCAGATCATGACTAAACGATGTCGTTGCCGCCGTTGTCGATTGTTGCGGCGGTTGAATCGACGTTGCCGGTGATGTTGACGACGATTGAGCGAACCCAGAGAATCTTCCCATCGGCGGCAAACCTCCGACGCCGGCGAGGCTCGCCGGAAGCTTGTCTTTGTCCATTATTCAACGAAATTGGTCGCAATTGAAGAACCTTAATCGACGATGAAGGAGTAAGAAACCCTAATAATCATCTCAGGTTTGGGAAATTCGGAAAAAACAGAGACAAACGATGCAAGATTGAGATCGGAAGAAATTGAAACCCTAAAAGGAATACATTTGGGACATTTTGCAAAAATGGGTAAGAGATGATTAGGTTGTTGCTGTGAGGATTTCGGAACCAGAAAGGAGAGAGAAAGATGAAAGAGAGAGAGAGAGAGAGGAGAGAGAATGGAAGAGAGACTTGCAGAAGAAGATGGCTGGCAGTGCAGGTAATAATTACTATTGTGAGTATAACCATAAATTAAAAATAAAAGAAAAAGAAAAAGGAAATAAAAATCAGAGGGAAAATGTAAAGTCAGAAGATGAAGGGGGTGATGAGTGGTGGTCACGTGAGGGGTGTGATGGCATCATGCAAATCTTTTGGGTATGAAAATGATTTGAAGGTCTAATATATGGTCCAATAATAATTTTGTTTCTATAATGTCTAATATAAAGGCAGTAATTAGGATTTGGAGGGTACTTAGTACTAATTAATTATTATTGTTTCTTCCCCTTTTGGGTTGAACTTTTTTCTTTTTTTGAGTGTGAAGTGTGAACCCTTGTGACCATATTGTCACTTTTGTGAGTCATGAGGCTTTTTGTGAGTTGTGTGATTTGGATTGTGGCTTCAAGTGGAGGTAGGTTGAAGAAAAGTAGGTAAGTGAAAATGATTGTTTACAAAGAAAAGGAAGGTATTGTGTGATTTGGGTTGTGGTTTAACCTTTTGTCCACTTGTTATAAACTCAACGCTATAGTTACCATCTTCGAACCCGACCTAAGCCATTTGAAATATCCACAATCATTATACTAATAACATAGCATATGACGATTCGTCATTGACTCTAACGATTTAATTTCAACTATTCTTGGAGGTTTGCATTTGCATAGCTTGTTCGCTAGCCTAATGCCTACTTGAGAAGAACTTCCATTTAAAACGAGGGAGAGATTAATATTTGAGCGCTAGAGGACACTATATGAGCTTCTGACTAAATTATTGGAAGAGGGGTTGCTCAATATATAGCAATGGACACCTGTTAACATTTAGTTACTAAAGTTCAGGGATACCACATTAAATATATTACCACGTACAANAATACTACTAGGGTATCTTGTACAAGTTCGTGCCTAAAAATTTCAAATGAGACTCACTAGTCGTTGTGTTGTTATTTGCAATACCCAAAATGGGTTTGAGGTAGAATTATCATTTTCAAAATTTCAAAATTCAAATTGTATCGAATTGTATGAAATCTAACGTTGGTTAACAATTTTACCAAAATAGTATGACGCAAGGGAATGGAGGTATTAAGGGGGATTGGAATTGGTCATTCATTTCTTATTGCTTTCTCCAATTCTCCTATCACTGTTAATAAGGGCGAAAAAAAATCTACAGTGATCGTTTCGTGCGTTTCTACATCCCTAAAAGTCATAGCTCTTGTAGTTTGCTCCCTCTATTATGATATGCTTTTAATCACTGGCCTGTTGTTTCAGGACATTATTGAAGCTAAGGAGTTTCTAACGCGAAAAGGGATTGACATTGGTTCTTAGTGACTAATCAATCGATTGAAGTCCCCTAGTGAGAAGGTTTTAGCAGCTGCTAAGTATATGGCAAAACAATAGCTGCGCTTTCGTGATTAGGAAATGTTCTGCTTATTCTCTATGATGGAAAGTTGATATGTTTTCCAATTTCTCTAATCATTTTGCTGGCTTATTTGACAGTAATTTGTAAGTGGTTCGAATTTTGATTACGAAACCTAGTTACGAATGAGCCTTTTGTCAGCAATACATGAAAACTTTCAACATTTATAGATGCATAAATGAAGCATAGATTCATTATAAGCACTCGTACATATGAGAATATTTCATGCTAATATGGTTCTTAGTATTAACGTTCAAATTCCCAAATTCGTCCATTATGCTCTCTCTCTCTCTCTCTCTCTCTCTTTCTCTAGTGATTGAACGCCTAATTGTTAGGTGGATCAACCGAGGACTATTCAATTATCATGAAATTAGCTCTAAAGGGTAGGGAAGGTGATTAAAGCTACCCCTCCTGAGCTATGATCAAACCTTCTTTTGTTTGGCCTCATAACACTAACACAATCACGCGTCAACATCACACAAGAAGCATGGAATTGAGTTAAACCGGACTGTAATTGAATGAACTATACTTTTGAATAGAATAGTGTAATGAACAAGGCCTTTCTCCACCCTTTCTCTCTCTATTTGTTCATTGCTCCAATTTGGTGTTTCTTTGAAACTATTAGCCCCCAAGCCTAAAACGACATACTCACTGTCCGGCCCTAGAGGTGCTAGTGGTGGTGAGCCAAAGTCGTCATTTTACGTGGATCAATCCAAGACTATTCAATTTATAACAATTGTTCCTAAAATACTTTTCCGTCCCATAATAAAGTAGACAGTGGTGGATCCAACAATTATTTCAAGTAGGTTCCTTTTTGTAAATTTTAACATATTTTCATTATAAATATATAATTTTTTTTTAATCATCCAAATTTACCTATTAAAAAATAAAAGAAAAAAGGTCAAGTGGCTGCCTAGGCACCCACTCAATCCTATGTGACTCCGCCCTTGAAAGTAGATTAGAGGAATATGAATTTGAGCTATACACAAAGTTCTTACAATATTTTGCGTTCTTTAATAATGTAATGTACCCAAGGAAAAAATATGAGTTAAACTGTTAAAGGCATTGTATAAGAGAAAAAAAATAGATATCAACTTTTTTAATAATGTAATGTTGTTCACTAATTAGGTTTCAGATTGAGAATATATATTTCTTTTTCGAGTAAATTTGAATAGACTTTGTTCATCGTATATACCAACTTTTCATAAGTGATTCTTACATTTTAGAAGGATAATTTTCACTTTCTAATGGAGTGACTCCTATACTCAGAGAGGTGACTCATATGTATACCAAGTTCATACAAAGTTTTGCTTTATTTTTTATATTTTTCGATATGTTATATGAATACTAATGGGTAGTGTGTTGTAAATGACTGCACACGGAAATCTAAATCAAAGTTTAGTGCCTCCGAACATAAATTGAGCACAAACTTTTACAGAGATCATTTTTTATAAACCCTTTTTAAAAAGAGAAATAAAGAAGTAGCTTGCATGATTAGTTACCAAGTTAGGTGCTTTCCTGCAACTGAATCAAGAAATTATAACATGTATATTCAAATTATTGTTGAAATGAGAAGCATGAGAACATGTGGACTAATAGTAGCAAAACTCGCTATGTAAGAGTACCTCTAATTTTCACTACTCAATGTTTCACCATCACAACTATGCAAAAGCCACTCTCACATTACATCACATTACAATACACTGATTCACAGACACAATAAAGCCACCAATCTGTAGGTTTAAGACAAAGTCATCCAGATAAACATACAAGTCATGCTACAGGGGAAGACAGTACAGTATAGCGTAACCAATTATTATACAACATGATAATGACGACGCTTATTTCATATACAATGTTGGAACATAGCATTATTCATATAGAAGTTGATCTTTGTAGAAGTTTTTCATCAGAAAATGTAATCTGGCATTTCAAGGGGAAAACGCGCCACTTCAACCTCAAATGGATCACCTTTTGGCTCCGCCAGTCTGAGAAAGAAACAAATAAATGTAGCACTTGTCACTTGTCAGCCACGAGAAATGTAACTTATTTGATTTCTTCAGCTATGCAAGTAGCCAATAACTACCTTAGTGCAATGGTAGCCCAGTGGGACTGAACTGCATGAGTTCCCCCTACCCGAGTTTGATTCCCACTCGAGGCACCCTTCCCCTCCCCCTACCCTAAGTGCCAAGGCCTATAACTATTGGCTTGGTATGAGGTCACGGTCATCCTATTAGGGCCCCTACTTATATGCTTAAGGGGGGGGAGGGGGGACAGAGACTTATTTTCCAACCAACCACAGTTGATTCCATAAAGTCTCCTTCAGCAAGTGCTGGTGACCTTGTGAATTTAACTATGATATATAATCTCATGCTTTTCTTCCCAAGGTCTACTGAGGGAAGGAGACACGAAAAGAAACACAGCCACAGATTTGCAAGCAAATGATTACTTCCGGAAATGGTTTACGCAGTAGTGATGGTTACGTATGCGGAAATCTAATTAATCCATGAGAAAAGAAATGCAAATTCAAGTGATTCAAAGACAGGCTAGATGTAAAGGAACTTTAAAAACTCTCTGTCATGCCAAGAGAATATATAATATATACCACTAAGTCTATTCTTATATTTTGGTAACTGCTTGTTCATACCTTCCAGGGACAAATGTAAAGGAACCTTCAATGGACCCAGGAGTACAATTCTGAGTTGAGCAGCTCTGATAAACAAACTCTTTCTCACCACGCAACAGTAACGGATACTGCAACAAGAAGACAGATATCAATCAACACCAATCAGATTTTACGACTACAGATAATAATTCCTTGAAATATGGAAAGGAAGTGATCTCCCACCAAACACATAGCATAATTGCCAAAGGGATAACCCGTTGAGATGTGAACCCCTGAACTTATGGATACGAGGCCATTAGTGTTATCGCTGGGCCAACCTTATGACAATAAGACTACTAATAAGTACTAAGATAAAATATGAGCAAAGAACTTAGTATATGAGAAGTTTATGATACTTTTTATTTATTTTTTTTGATAAGAGAGAAGCTTATAATAATCAGTAAGTCAAAAAGAATTAGTCAAATTTTTGGGTAAGTCGGAAGATATATGTTCCTTTATAAGCATCTGAAGTCTTTTCCTTTTCTTGTGTTTAATTCTGCATTGAAATTTTCCTTTTACTTAAGATTATGGAAATGGAAGTATTCATATAGGAATCCAACTACAACATACACATGTACCGCACAGACGTGCAAGTAATACCTTGATATCACAATCTGGCTCAAGGAAAACACTCGACATTATGAAACAGCACAAGTAACAACTAAGGGCGCAACATAGGGAACAGGTCCAGCAGTAACTAAGGGAGCAGTAACTAAGGGAACATCATCTGGAACAGTTCCGCCAGGCTAATCTGTTACCTGGAATTACTTGGGCAGCAAGGAGTGTGACTTTTGGCAGATTTGGACGTGATTTTTTGGGCTGATATTTTAGTAGATTTAGGAGTTTTATTTAGTTTCCTTATTGTGTTAGATTTCTTTGAGTAAAAGTAGGATAGAATTTGTTAGTTTCTTAAAGTCATTAGGGCTCTTGTGTTAGTTTCCTAATTAGATTAGGAGATCTTTTTATTATCTTTTATTTTCAGGTTTTTATTAGATGTTTCTAGAGAATATCGTGCACTATATAAGCACGCTTAGGGGTTATTTTCAGTGTATGTGTAATTGAGAAATAAAATTCAGCTTTTCTTTAAATCAGTGATTGATTTAAAAACCGTTAGTTTCAGTGAATGGCTAACATCTTCGATTCAGTGATTGAATTGAAACCCTAAGTTTCAGTGATTAAATTTGAGTGATTCGTTTAATTCACAAGTCCATATCCTTTTATTTTCACTCCATTCATAAAACCACAAAAAAAACTCGTAATAGTTATCCTTCCGCATACGCATCAGAAAACACTCGACATTATCACTAAGCTTAAAGCTGACTCCTTGTGTTGGTCTCCAATCCCCCTTAAAATCATTTACAACTTAGGATATAATGAAAAAAATACTCCCTCGCCTCATGCTTGTGCCTAAAACCTTAAGTAAAAACTGTCGAGAGCTAAGAAGACAATGTCAAAGTACAAATACATATCTTCAACATAACAGGATTTGCCCAACATGCTGCAAGATACAAGATTTGGAAAGAGTCGAGTTTTCTGAAACATGCTGTTACACAATGGTAGAGCCAGAGGAGCAATGACAGACTAAATTTTGCAATGGACCTATCATTTCCTGCTCATTACACTTACACCTATTATAGCCCAACAGCTATTACACAAAAGGACTTTCTGGTTGCTAAATTATGCCATGACATCAATTACGAGCCACTATTTATCCCATATAACGTATAAATCTGTTGCTAAATCCATTACTCACACAGAGGCTATCACATTTCAGATGCAGGAAATTAAAATTCTTGACTCATAGTTTGGAAATGAATGTGATAAAAACGCTCATTTCTTCTTAACATGACAAGTGAAAAGTTGGAAGGTATATTATTTTAGTGTAACTTGCAATCATGCCTAAGAACTGTAGTACCAAAGTGTCATATTTGGTGCATGCCAGTGAATACCAATTTCTTGACTATTACTGCTACTGCAATTGCATTACTGCACTTATATTTCTACAATCATAGTATGAGACTATGAGCTTAGCACCATGGGAAGTAAGTACGACTAGAAGCTAACACTCCTACATATTTGGTGCATGCAGTGAATGCAATTTCATGACACTATGACTGTTACTGCTATCGAAACCACTACTGTACTTATATTTCTACAAATCCTACTATTATAGTATAGGCTTAGCACCATAGGGAGGTAAGTCATAACTAGAAGCTACCTTTCCTATGACGGCTTCCCCATTCACATCATGCTTGACGGTTTCGTTTTCCCGGATGATCCAGCGCCTCCAGTACAGCTGGCAAGAGTTATATGTCATGCCATGAACAGTGCATCCCCCAGGCAAGAGGGACATGCGGATTGAGTAAGCAAACGTGAACCTTGGGCGTTTGAGGTCGCACTGCTCAGGAACAAGCACAGCAGATGCACGTACCTAAAAAGCATATTCTTTTTAGTACCCACGAAAGCAATAAAAACTAAAGAAAGGGGACACCAAGAGCCCAAAGACTTATGGCAGTAACTTCCCAGAAGATTGACGAGTAATGTAACACCATGGTCAGGACTAAGATGACAAATGTATGCCATAACATATTACGGTTTTTCAGATCTTAATCAAAATTTCCCCTAATCACATGAACCACATGTACCAAGTACAACAATATATCTCAAGCTCCAAGTCTGAACTTGCAGTGATGAAATATTGCAACAAGAAAATAAGCAAAAGAAACACAAGCGGTCCAAATGGCTCAACACTTCAAATGGTTTTAATAAATTTGCAAGAAAGCTGGCATCATGTGCAACAAGCGCACAACATTAGACATGTACAACAACAACGATGACCCATTGATAATCTTGCCTAGGGCAGGGTCTAGGGAGGTCAACCCTAGACATGTCAAGCTAAAAAATCAATCTGATATCTTCACAAAGAAATTGACCAAAATTCTAACAGATAGTAGTAAATAAGTGATAAGTTCAAGAATCCCTCTCAATTCCACAAACGTAAGTAGTTCATTTCAGCAGCATCAACATTCAGTAAAAAAAAAAAAAAAAAAGTAAAAATCATCATGGCCAACCAATTTACAGAATTACCAAACCAAATAGTGGCTATTGTGTGATTACGGACCCTCAGCTTGTTATGCAACGACTTTACATGAGGTGGATTCAAAATCATTAAAGTCATCTGGAGCTGTTATGTTACCACATCAGTTGTATTCATTACTATCTGTTACTAAAAGCATTAGAATCTAACACTCAATATACTGTCCCATTTTACACACAGAAAAACTGTGACTCCTATCTGGCCTTCACAATAGCAAGCTAACACTTAACATGTACGTGCTACTTAGAAAGATACTTAGCATAACTTGAACTATAAAAAAGAAGTTGGAATTTCAAATTGGTGAATTTACACACAGGAGCACGACGTTGGATGTAAAGCTAGTAAGATAACACTTCCAAGACTTCATAACTGTTAACAAAATATATGACCGCAAATTGTGTTTTACAGTTTAATATGTTTGATCTTTTGATTTTCCTTGGTCAATAACCAACAAAATAAGGATCAAACAAAGTCCACTGTTACATCCCAATAAATTTATCATGTTTACAGCCTGTTTCATAAACTTGGTATGCAAAGTATACTACAAATATTCTAATTTTCTGTTGGTAGGACAACTGAAATAGGATGAAGAAAGTATTGCCATTCTGACGCAGAGTCATGGTCTGCCATTGCATAGTTTTTGTTACAGCCATTATATTGTATATTTTGCATGACTAAGGCCATCAGATTGTTGCATGAGTAGATAGGGTGTTATATGTTCGTATTCTTGGGCTATGTTACCTGCACACCATTTGTCACAGCTGTGGAGCAGAGAGGTGGTTCTTCAGGAAACTGACAAATAGTTTTCAAATTATCCTCCTCACGGACTGTGATCATACCACTTTCCAAACGGTGGGCATGTTCTTCCAACCATAACAACAGTCCATCACATTGCTGATCACCGCTAGACTTCAACAATGCATCTGGAACACAAGCCATCATTTCTCCCTTTCGAAGAAGGTTTCCCGTACCAACATATAGTTGCATGTTGTCACAATTGAGGAAAAAATCCTTTGCACTTCCGGTAAGAGAGGCAGCTATAACTACATACTTGGGTGTACTAGATAAACCCAAAGCACGGGTTATGTGCTCTGTTGCCATAACAACCTGGCTTAAGGGTAATAAATTAACATTTACCAGGTGGTCATACGCAGAATACCCTCCAATTAGACCCAACAATTTATCAGAGTACTCCTGACCATCATGCAAACGATAAATTAACCTTGAAGGAAGAGGCAACTTCACTTTCAAACTTTCCTCGGCCTCGTTTAATTCCTCTTCAGTTGCACCCCTTCCCAAACTTGTCACAACTTCGGGAAAGTTGCTTGCCAACCAACTTTCAAGTCTATCCCAACACCTTTTGACTCGTTTCACAAGGGGCCAAGGATACATGCTGAAGGCTTCCCTCCATAGCTGATAAGCCACCTAAAACGACATGACCAAGTCAACATCAGCAAGTACAGAACATACAATATCATAAAGCAGAAAAGAGAGAGAGAACATCACCACTCTCAAGTTGGTACCCTACTCAAAGCCAAAAACAAAGGTAAAACATTGCTAGCATCGAAGATAAAATTATAACCAAGGGAACTTCTATGATGTATGATGGTTTAAACTGATACCAGAACGCATGTTCATACACATATAAAACCAATACACAGAGCTAGCCCCGCGAAGAAAGAAGCCAAAGATGCAAACTTTTCTTGATCACTAAATTTAGAAAATAACAGTAAGTGATAGCATAACAGTAAGTGATAGCATTGACCTGACTTTTAATCCCGGAATGGGATGATAGAGCATTTCTACTACACTTATTTTGATCAACATGTATTCCGGGATTGGGATGATACAACATTTCTAGAACACAGATACTTCCTTGGAAAATAAACATCACATTTCCACTTTTCCTTTACAAGGGTCTCAATCAAACACTATTTAGACCACCAATCAATCAATAACACCCATGAACAAGAAAAGATTTCTTTGACCAGACCAGCTTAAACCACTCTTGAGTTCGTAAATCACTATCACTACCCAACCAAAATGGCATAACAACCCAACATTTCCACTTAGCTGCATAACAATTTCCATCTATTTCGACCTATCACATTCACAAAGCCAAACCCTTCTTCGAAAACCCTCATCATTCTCTATCCAAATGAAACCATTACTGAAAACACATAATTTAAAAAACTCAAACTTTCAGGTGGGCAATCAATAATCTCAGTCACAGCAGCAGCGAAACATCCTCAAAACCTCAACCTATCACATTCACAAAGCAAAACCCTTTGTCACAATTCTGACTATACCCAATTCAAATGAAACCATCCCCACAAAAACCCACCATCAAAAACCCCAAATTCTCATGAGGGTATTCACTAAATTTCACAATTCCACAATAAACAAAAGGGAAAACAACAACAAAACAAAAAACCCATAAAATTACCTCGAAGGAGGGAGCAGGTTTGCCCAAAGGGTCAGTGGGGGAAGAAAGAGAGAGGTCATTGGCACAGTGAAGAGACCAAAAGGCATCATCGGAAACCCAAGCCTTGAACTTTTTGTTAACACAAGCGATCTTAGCGGTGTCATTTGAGTCTAATTTTGAGAGGATTTCGTGAATCTCAAAATCCCCCAAAACTTCATCAATACTACCTTGCATTTTTGTGGGTATTTTTCTCTCTATCTATCTATCTATCAACTCATTCAGTTGTTCTCATCTGGGTTCAAAAATCAAAAGCTTTGAGATTGAAAGGGTATGTAAAAATGGTGGGTCGTGCTCTGTTGATGTTACTGTAGCTGAAATTGCTGCTCAAAGTGGTGTCATGTGTTTTGTGTTTTACTCCGGGTGTTTAGGTAACAGCAACACAAGCCATTTCCACGTGTCCTACACACTTAGGCTTGTCGGGTGAAGCAGACTCAATATTGGGGCTTCTTTTTTTTTGTTGCAGGGGGTGGAAAATGGGAACTGATTTTTGTTTGATACTCTGATTTTAGTACTTACTGATTTTGTTGATTTTTAGTTAATCTTATCGATTCTATAGATAGATTTTGTTGATTTTTATTGATTTCACTTATATTTATTGATTTTTGCTTAAATTAACATAAATCAATAAAAAGGAGTTGAGTGGAACAATGTCTAAGCTAATTTAAAGTCATCTTAAATTTCATAAAACCGTCCATAATAATCTAAATAACCTCTAAGTTGTTAAAAGTAATCTTTAAAGTTAAGGATGTAAGTTTGGACTTGGATTGGACTTTCTTCTAGTTCAAGTCCAAGTCCAATCCGAAAAATTTTAGATTAGTATTTTTGAGTCCAAATCCGATCCGAATTATATTTGCATTCAAATTTTGAGTCCGAATACAATCCGAATTATTTTTTCATAATCCAATCCGATCCAAATACTCCACTGTTTCAAAGTGAGAAATAAAACAAGTACAATGGTTAGTTTTTGTTCTTCAGTTTTTTCTAAAGCTATAACCACTTTTTGGAGGCCATTGTTTTAGGTTTGTAAGTTTTAATTGTCAGTTTTCATATTTTTTAGGATTTTTTGCGAGTAACCCCCTTATATACACTTTTTGTAAAAAATCCCCTTATATAAATTTTTTTTTTGAGAACCCCCTTATAAGTTACTTTGGCCATGAGCAACCCCCCTTGTTCAATTTTCCCGCCAATTTATAGGATTTCATGACCGATTTGCCCTTGCGAAAATTTTTCAAATAGGTTTTTTCTTCACTTTTTGGAAAATTTAGCATATGAATTTTAACAAAAATGCCAAGTATGAATCAAATGAGATTTAAAGGGTGAATAAAAAACCCATTTGTAAAAGTGTCGCAAGGGTAAATCGATCCTAAAATCCCATAAATTGGCCGGAAAATTGAACAATGGGGGTTGGTGATGGCCAAAGTAACTTATAAGGGGGTTCCCCACAAAAAAAAAATTATAAGGGGTTTTTTTTACAAAAACTATATTATATAAGGGGGTTACCCGCAAAAAATTCTATTTTTAAAAACAATTATAAGGACAAAAAAAAAAAGCTTTAATTAAATCTATACAAAGAATTGAATATTTTCAAAACCAAAAATGAGCAACCGCCCAAAACTTGGCCTAAAAAAATACTACTTCCGTTCTCAAATGAAAGTGACGCTTGACTTTTTGAGTCGTTTTTTACTCAAGACTAACACTTCATATTTTTGGACAATAAAATCTCCAAAAGTGTTGAAAATTATTTGGATCATAAATAATTCAGTGAGTATTATAAATCCAAATGGGTTACTTCAGATCCAATCCGAAAATCCAATAATAAATTTTTTTTAGTCCAAATCCAATCAGAAGCGACTAATTAGAATCGGATTGGATTGGAATTTTGACTTTATTTAAATAACTTACACCCATACTTAAAGTGATTAAAGTGATCTTTATTTTCGTTCACTTAAATAACTTCCACCCATACGGAGTACAAGAGTTGTACTTCCAAAAAAAAAAAAAAAAAAAAAACTTATTAATGGTTTTGCTTCTGTTCAACTTCTACATGGCGCAAATTCAACCATGTATAATATTCTATACTACATGGCACAAATTCAACTATATATAATATTCTACACTATAACATTTTTTTCTTAATGGAAATCTTGTCAATTGGTATAATCATAGCACAAATTCGGCCATGTATAATCTTTGAGCCTTTTTTCTTATTTTTTTGGAAAAAAAGAACGTTAACAATTCCATATATTGGCGGTATGACAATAATAATCCCACATATAGCCAGCCTTAATAATAATGAACTAAATGTTAACTAGGTTAACTCTCCATTAATACAATGTTCAGCTACCCCTTACTGCCACCAATATGTCTTCCACCACCTGACCCCTCTCCACGAGTCTGAAGAAGCCCCACAAAACACTCTCCTCCGAATCACACTGCCCGGTAAATTCCCCTCCATCAGTGCTGCTAATTCAAGGCTATCAACGGAGTTGGGGTAGGCAAGAAGGTTTCCCAATATTTCTCACTAACTTAAACAACAGCCGTAACCTAGTTGACGGAGAATATGGGGATTTATGAAATGTTGGCGGTGTTGACGAAATCGAAGAAGGATTTAACTACTGAGATTTGATCAAGCTTCTGAAAGTCATAGTTGTCGGCGTCGCACTGGTTGGAGGAGTCAGAGATTCAGAGATCGACCAAGTGTTGGCGCAGCCGCACAGGCGTTATAGAGGCTGGCGAGGGCATGGACATAGCTCAGACGGAAGACGGTGAATAGGATGCCTGAATTGCCAATGAGCTAGTAGTCGTAGGCTAAGGTGGTGGAGCTGGCAGTGGATAGGGGTTGGGGTTAACAGAGAGTTAACTCCGTTATCATTTAGTTCATTTTTGTCAAGGCTAGCTAAATGTAAGATTATTTTGGGCCAAAGTGAAATGTGGGATTATTATTGTCAAACCGCCGATATATGGGAAGCGTCTATTTTTTCATTTTTTTTTTCATTTCCCCTCTTTTTTTTTTTTAATTATTTTTAATGTAGGTAAGAAAACACAATTTTGCTTTATCATAATGAAACCGGTCCATTATCGAGCTTAGAACTATTATTTTCCGCAACCCTCTACCTCAAGCCTAATGGCAAGTCACATACGAAAATTTCTCAATGGAAAGAAAAAGTCACACATACCAAACGAGTTAAAGTTCAAGGGGAGTTTTGTTTGTTCACTGTGTTAGGCTAATAAAGTACATACATCTTTATAACGAGGATTTGATTATTATAAAATATTGTAGATTTTCTTGTAAGAAGAATAATAAAAGTAGTCTACATGTTCTGGGTGATAAATTTCAAAGTGATAATATAAATTGGTTATATTTTTTCCAGTAAACTTATTTATAAAATGAATTACCGGATCAAAATTCCCTCATTTGTGTTAAAAAAAGAAAAGAAAAATAATATTGAAATTATAATGACTAAGTGTTCACAAGTCTCTCTACTTTGTTGTCTCTACTGCCATGTAAATGGAGTCTAAATCTTCTTCATTTCTTGAAAGTAAAAAAAAAAAAGGAAAATTGGTTTCTAATAATCCAATCTTTCAGTGAGTTGCAGAAAATAATCCCACCTTTCATATTTGCAGAGAATAATCCCACTTTTCACTATAATTGCACGAAACGATCCCACGTGAACGTCGTTACCTTGTCTGTTAGATTTTTATGACGCGGCATTGACTATTATTTCCTTTTCTTTTAATTGGATTTCTTTTTACGTCATTAAAAATCTAATGGAGAAGGTAAAGACATCCACCCGAGACTGTCTTATGCAACTATAGTGAAAGGTGGGATTATTCTCTACAAATATGAAAGGTGGGATTATTTTCTGCAACTCGCTGAAAGATTGGATTATTAGAAACCAATTTTCCAAAAAAAAAAGAAAAGGGAGGTTTCTTCTTAAAAGGATGGCTATATATATTTCTGGACAGAAATGGAAATGAAAAAACTCGAAATATAGATTTGCTATAACAAAAGTCATTACATTTAACCATAAAACACTAACAAAAATGCAATATTATTACAAAAAAAAAAAAAAAAAGGAGAAATGAAACAAGAAATGACCCTAAAAACAACCTGCTACAAATTTTTGCTATTGAAGGAAGGTGGAATAAAAAGACAGACACAACATCGGAACCAACCAATCCATCTCCCATCTTTAGTCATCAGCTCCCGCCAAGCCTCCTACACAATTTGTAACAAATACTACTTGTCATTTTTTTGTTAAGTAGGAGATAATAATAAATGACATTGACAAAAATATAGTATATGTCTTCTTACTTTCTTAATTACGCTGTTAATTTATAAATGAAATAATTATCAAAAAGAAAAAAAATTCACAAAATAAATACTATTGACTTGTCAATTCATGTCAACCTGGAGCATGTTTTGGATTCGCAATATAGTGGAAGTGAAGGGGTAATATTGGGTGCAAGAAAATTTAAATTCAATAGCATTATTTACCACTGAGAGATAATTTAGCTGTTATTTAAAACTTGAGTAGATTATGCATAGAATATAAATCATCTTCTAAAGGGCAACTCGTACGCATTATTGGTAACTATCAATTTTAGTGAACTTAAAAAAAAAAAAAATCACTTTTAGTGGGGTTACTTTTTTGAGGGAGAGTTTAGTGGGGTTACTTTTTCATCTTAGGCGACTTCAACTTTACATAATTTGTTTCACCGAAAAAATTCACATGTTGGCCAAGCACGTAAGTATCATAGTAACAAAGTTCATGTAATACTTTGTGTTGAATGTCTTAGAGGGAGAAATTATTAGAAAATCGAAAGTTGGATAAAAACAACTCCATGTTTTTTGTACAAATATTGACACATAAAGATGCACCTTTGGGTGCCCCTAACAAGACACCTAACTATTTTTATTTTTATTTTTAATAGAAAAGACACCTAACTATTGGTCATATTAAAATATCCAAAAATATTAATGCTAGTTTCTATTTCGAAATCCTAAAAACCAGATACAAAAAAGTGAATATATGAAGAAATCTTTTATATTTATCTGGATTCAGATATCTGATTCAAACTATTTTTTTTTATTTAAAAAATATATACTCCATTGAAACTTTATTGTTTGTTTTGTCTAATTGATACTAAAACAATGTGAATGTCATACATTGGCAGTTTTTTTTTTTTTTTTTTGTGTTTGCGAGATTCTTGGTTTTGTAATTTGCAGTAGCAATTGGATAAAGTTTATCAAGAGATAATTGAATCTCAAAGATAAAATTGTTTACGGATAATGAAAATTGGTAAATTTACAACAATTAGACACGCTCTAATGAGAGGGGGGGAAAAAAGTCAAGACCGAGCATATTTGGTCTTAGACCAACATATAACAGTTCTACACAAGAATACACGGATCGAAATTTTTGAGTATCCATTATCACTATTCAAAACTTTCTGAAAAGTGCAGGTACAACGCATATGTACTAAACAATATTTTACTCGTATAAGTATTTTTATCCTCTTTTTCTATTACTACTATTTCTTTTTCATTTTGGGTTCGAGTTTGTTGCAAACACTACACCACAAGTGTTACTTGTGAGATAGATACCCTATGTTTGAGGACCATACAATAATATCCAAAACGGAGTTGAGAGGGGACGTTGATTTGTGGCAAGGGATAATAAACGATAGAGCTTCCACATCCGATTTTGAACTAGTGTCTTGATCAACTAAGAATACTAACACCGATTTTGAGCTAGTGTCTCGATCAACTAAAGATACAAACACCGTTGTTTCATTTTCCTACAATGAAAGGTTGGCTAATGTATGAGTACAATTTTGCTACTCCCATTGCATACTTAGTGCAAAGCCTAATTGCTAGAAACTTTCCAGTAGAAGATATGTCGTATCAAATTCTTAGCCTATTCCTATATAGAACCAGTTTAATATTTTTGCGGAAACGAAGAGGGATTTCATTGAGCATTTGTCAACCTTGAACGCTATTACGTGAGCCATTTATCCATTATAGCATCTCTCTCTCTCCCTCTTTTATGTAAATCGTTGAAAGGTGATTGCAAGTCGATCACCATCAGTAAATTCGCCGCCTTCTGTCATTTCTGGGTGGCAAGTTCTGAGATTCTATTTGCATACTGTGATTAGTTTTATACGTTTGGTTCAGGTCGTATCTTCTAATCAAACGTGCAACCACATCAAGGGATTCGCTTACTTCGTATGCTAATATGCAGTAGATCTAATCCGTCAGTTTACGAAGTAGGCATGTAACAATTAGATGAAAAAAAGCACTCATCACCTGCTCTATAGCTAGTAAAATTGCCTTAGCACAGACCAGACAGCAGAGTACCTACGCCGATGGCAAATCGCAAAATTGAAATGGTCGGAGATATTCGCGCAATTTGTGATCTGGCAATATTCTCCACAAAATTCCTAATCGTAATTGTCACACCACCTCCACATTTTGAGTAAGGCTTCAACTAATAGAGTTCTTGTTTTTTTTTTCTTTCCCCTTTCTTCTCGAGTCAGAATTGTCTTCGATATATACACAGAATGTTCTTGCATTTGTTAATTATCGGGAAAAAAAAAAAAAAAGTTCCTGGATATGTTGTTACAAACCTACAAGAAAATCGCCCAGATTATTCCCTGTTTGAAGGAAAACCCAATCATCTGCCCTGTAATAGATACAATTAATCTTTTTCTGTTTACTGTTAAACTGGTTATGATAAATTTGATTTCTGGCTTTCTGCTAACGCAAGGAACCACAGTTGCTGAACTCGTCATAGAGGTGACTGGGTGATCAACCTTACTGCTGCGTACTTCCTACGAATCTTATACGCTAACCTTACATAAGTTCTTGAGATAATCGTATCTCGAACCCTAATCTCACGTCAAACACCCAAAGTTCCCGGCACGGAAAATGTTATCGTCACAGTTTAGATAGCATGATGCTTTTAGTTTCATCTCCAGCATATTTGGTCGTTGATTATCAAGGTTTTCAATTTCTTCCTATATATGTGAAATATGGAAAATTAATCTGTTTGCTGGTTGTTCCACTAAAAACAAAAAAAGATTGTTCAGAAAAATAATCATACAGAAGCATCTCTATTACCGAAACAAGAGAATTAACTAGCAGTATAAAGCATTTACAAGTCGTAATTACAACTGACTAACTAGGTTGTTCTAGTTAACATTAAAACTTCCTAAGAATTACACATGGAAAGTAAGCCAGCAGAAGACATACATGCAACTTTGTTTCACAGAATATGCTCAGACACGAAATGCATATTATGATTTATGACAGTTTTATCACAAGGAACACATAAACCAGAACAAAGTTATCACCTCGGACAAAAATGTCACCCACCCCCATCAACATAGAGAAACAATATACTTTAAATTCAAAACACTATTGACCAACACTCCTTTACATAAACCGTAGGAAGACCAAGCTATCAAAAAAATTGCATAAGCATTCACCATGTTAATCTTGACAGCTTAGTCGACTACACCGCTACCCACAACGTCAACGTGGAAGAACGAAAAAAGGGCTCTTGACAACTAGATTTAATCAATCTGATACTAGGAACCGATTTCCCTAAACCCCTGGTTTTGGGGTTCAAAAACAAAGCCAGATTGCAGCTACTAGCCACCATCCATCCTGGACAAAACGCTACTAGCCATCATTGCTTCTATCTGCCGGTGCCATCTTCCACCATAGCCATGAAAATACCTAACGATGCTCTCCCTACAAACATCTACCTTCCTTCCCAACCCATAAAATCAACCAGAACATTCTCACCACCCAGGATCTGATCTCCCAGCTTCGCAAGTTCCAGTCCATCATCCATCACCCCCCCCCCCCCCCCACCCCCACCGCCTAAACAGAAATTTGTATGGCAATTCGCCCAGTTCTCCATACTATCTAGGCACACTGTAGAAGCCGCAACTAAAGCATTATATTTTACCACTAAAAATTATATGATTATAATATGTTATTCACAATGGCTTCGGACAGACCAAGGGGATACACACACTATTACACAGGGGAAAATAAATCTAATAGGCACCTAAAAGAACTTTTAAAATTTGCAATCAGAGTTAAGGCTGGCTGCCAGCATAGACACGAAAAATGAAAGATTCCGCCACATACCCTACAAAATACCATGTTGCCCCTTTTTACATTAAAGACACGAAGCTCAAAAACGCTCATGGCAACAACAACAAAGAAGAAAGATTCAGGAACAAAAACCGAACCATAAAAATAAACATATGGTGTTATACATGACTTTTCAGACACAGATTAACTAAAAAGAGAGGTTAAGAGTCTCCTTGAACTTTGAATGATCGAAAAACTCCCAATGAGACCCCACCAGATTTGGTTTAGTCAAGCAAAAAAGATGATAAAAAGAAGTTCTGAGAAGATGAGAGGGGATAAGAGCATTAAGGAACAGGAAGGCAACAATTTAGAGTGTATTTAGATAGAATTTGTCAGGGAACTTTGCCTGCCAAAGCAGAGTACTAGAAAGATATTGGTACCAAAAGCTCAAACAGCAAAAAGACGGGTTTAAAAAATTACGGTGAGAACATCATCTAGTAGGTAGAATACTAGAAGTAACTACTTCCCAAGCACAATAGTGCAAACCTGATGGATCACAAAAACCACATTTCATAGAACTTCAGAACCATGATTGAATCAAACCCCTTCTCCCACCCCTGCTCAACCAAAAGGGAGGAAGAACTTGGTGATAGCGCAACCCAAAACACTAAAAATGCAAACAAATGTAGAGCTCCGCTAATGGTACTAAGCCAACAAAAAAAAAAAAAAAAAGATAGCTGAACAGAGACCTGAAATTAGAGACACGTGGTTATAGATTAGCGCCAGCTGGTGGCGGCCCCCCAATTTTCCGCCAAAAAGAGGAAGAAAATGCATGCTTGCAAGTTGCAACTATGCACAAAGAACAGTACATAGCAACATTTCATACTATGCAGACAGATAACTATCAGGATATAATTAAGTTAAAAAAGGAGAAAGAGACTACTAGTTAGGAGATAACCAATCAGATATTTATAAAAGATGGTGAGAAATTACCAAGCGGAAAAGGGCGTCGTTATTGATTTCCCATGTGAGAACCTGCCTGCTGCTGTTGTTGTTGCTGCTGTATTTGAAGAAGAAGATTGGCAGCAAATTGCAGAGTAGATTGATACCGCTGATTCTTATCAACCTCAACTTCCACTGTGCCTTGGCCAACTCCAGATGGCACCGGTTGAAGTTTTTCAGCTTGATTCACCACATTCATATTTCCAGTTGAGCTTGGAAACACATTTTCAGGATGGGGTAGATTAGCCCCATGAAATTGGTTGGTGTATGACTGCAGATGTTTCGGTTGCTGAATATCTGCCATACCATACGATCCAGCAGGAACTCCATGCAACATTGCATAACCTTTCTGAGTATTATGAGGAGCTTCAACATGATGTGACTGCATACCCTGAGTTGATGGCGCAAACTGTTGGCTCTGGGCAGCAACTGGGTGAATACCAGGGGCTCTGGAAGAAGCAGAACCCTGGTCTTGGAAGTTGTAGGCAGGATTTTGCATTGGCATGTTTTCTGGATGAGCCGGGATAAGATGGCTGCTAGCATTTATGTTGGACGAAAACGACTGCTGAAAGGCAGGGGGCAATTGTGTATTGGGATATGGTTGACCACTAAATTGTTGAGATGATTGCCCAGTTTGGTCAACAACTTGAGGCTGCTGACTCCACCCCTGATGGAAACCTCCTTTTTCATTTGGTGGAACAGGAAGAGAAGGCATTGCTGCAGAGGAGCTTAATTGTGGCTGAGCACTTTGTGCAAGTGGAGCCTGAGCATTTGCTGGCAGCAGAGAAGCAAGAGTAGCAATAAGTTCAGGTGTTAACGTGACTGGTGGTCGTGATGTAGGAGTGCTGTCACTGGATTGGTTCTGTGAAACAGATCCAGGAGGAAAAGGGGCTCTTGGAGGCATCATCGTTTCAGTAGGTGTAGCTCTACCATAGTCCATCTGAATGGCCTGTTCTTTATTGGGAGCAGGACCAGCAACATATTCATGTGTAGGCGGAGCAAGTTGGCTCTCCATGTGTTGCATAGGAGGAAGGGGCTGATGTACCTGTTGAATAGGTGCGCCACCAGGGAGCTGCTGCGGCAACTTCAGCACCACTCCATATAAACGCTCCCGACCAGCCACTTTCAGAACATCTGTCAGGAATTCTGAAGGTGGCACGAGAAATAAGGTGGTCCCATCATCTAACTTAGCCACACCAGCACGATTTTTTGAGCCAAGATACCGTAAAAATTCTGTATAATTAGCAAAATCATCTTCACTATCCGGCAAGAAAAAGACAATGTCAAACCCAACAGCACCAGCATAGTGCTTTGCCAGCATGTCGAGTCCTGTTCTTGCGGAGCAATTGACAACTTCAGGTCTACAAACAAGACATTCTCAATCAGCAAATCACAAACTAAACCTCAAGCTCACGTAACTAATGATTGAAATTACATTATTGCACACACCAAATACTATGGCAATATATTAATATATAATAAAAGAAGGCAAAAATTAGATGTATAGTTTTAAACCATATATCGCATTAACAAGTGCAAAATCAATTCATAAGCAATATTATATACTCATTCAACCAAGCTCACAATGTTCAGCACCACAAAAANAAGAAAAGAAGTCTAATCCTTCTTTCAAATATGAAGATAAACGAACGGCTCAGACCAAATGATGACAACTGATTGAACAGCTTTATCTACATATAAGAATAAAAGAAATAAGTAAATTCAATGCAACAAGGCATAATCCAGGGATTGATGACATGATAAAGGGCTGTTAACTTAGTGAAAACAACCTCCATTGAGCTCCTTTACTCATGAAATTACTTTCATCCTATAATATCTCAGCCTGTTCGGGGTGGTTTCCAGTTGCCAGTTTTTGGTTTTGAAAAATTTTCAACTCTTTGTAGAAATTTAATTTAAAACTGAATTTTTTTGTGCCTACAATTCCCTGCTTCATTTTCAAAACTGACAACAGAAAACTGAAAAAAAAGTGGTTTCCAAAAACTGGTTTTGAGTTTCCAAAAAAACTGGCAACTGGCAACTGGAAACCACCCCATACAGGGCCTCAGTTACAAGATTTGATGGATTTTTGATAAATCAAAGCAATGAAAACTTTGCAAAACCAATTAAATATTATGCACCTCCCAAAATTCCATCTTCTTACCAGCAATCTTACTTGGCCAAATCCACAACCAGCATCACGCTCTATCTCACCACTATCCACAATCACCAGAAAAATCCTGAGCCACAAGCTAAGCCCTTCTTTCATCCCTCTCTCTCAATGTTAAATCAATTCTCATCCCTCAGCCTCATTGGTGTCTGAGGCACCTGGTAGACAGTACAAGCGCTTTAGATTGCTGGTAGTAACCAGCAAGCTCATATTAGTATCCTTAGTTGCGTTTCTTTCATGTCTGATACTTCACCTATTGATTGGGATATGCAGGGAGAAAATTAAGTGCTACCACGGATGCTACTGATTGCAATTTAAGGGAGCCAATGATAATATCAGCAGTAGGAACTTAAATCACGTTGACAACAATTAAATCTTTGGAGATTGATCCCAAAGAGCTGGAGATATATTTAAGCTTCTATGAGATACTAAAGCCACAAAGTCGCTTGTTTCAGTAATCCTCAACATGCATAAAGTCAGCTAAAAGATTAAAACAAATTATGGAGACAGGGCTCTTCAATTTCATACTCGTTAGACCTTACTTAATGTCCAAGTAAGAGCAAGAAATATGAAGGAAAAAAAACAGCTGTAAAGTTATCCATCAGCAAGAATGAATATGAACATATAAAGTAAATCCAAACAAGAAGTGATCATATAGCATATTGTCATGCAATTAAGGTACACTTTAAATAGCATGTAAGACTTTATAAAATAGGAAAAAATGCTTACAGCTCAAACTCTAATCCTTTTCCCATAGGAATGCACCGAGCATGGCAGACAGGAGTACCACCCTTGGCAATGACTCCGCGCCATACATATTCCTCATCAGCGCATGCCCGACCTGCTGCAACTCCCATATCTGCAGGACTCAATCTGCTATCAGCATGCACTCTGGAAAATGGCCCACCCATAAATTGTGGATCATTACCATAAGGTTGATCCACACCTGCATTATATTCACCCCCCTTTCCTGCAATGAGAGAAGGGTCATTGAATGATGTCGGACCATCTATTCTTGACCTCTTAGATTCCCTTGGCAGCTGATTAGGATCAAGAACATCCCATCCGGTTGTCTTAAAGGAAGTCCTACCAGGAGCACCAGGGGCAGGGAGCAACCCGGCAGCAGGAGGAGACAATTTTCTTCTGTTCAAATCAGGCATTGAATCGTTAAAATCTGGGGATGGAAGAAGTGGATCCAAACTCCCTCTAGGCCCAAATGGCCTAGGTACACCTGGTCCTAGCAAGCCATTAGGTGGTGGAGGCCCAGTGAAACTGTTTGGGGGCATACCACGGTTTGGAGGGTACATATCCATCAGCGGCGGTCGAAAAGGAACTTCATTTCCAAACACATCAGGCCCCTGACCCCTGTACCCAGGATGAGGAGGACCAAAATCTTTGCCTGGAGCTAAGTCGCTATTGGAATACGAAATGGTAATCCGAGAATCATTAAAAAGTCTTCCTTGCAAGGCCTCCTTGGCCTGCCTTGCCTCCTCCACACTTCTAAATTCAACAAAAGAGTAATGCCTAGAGGGGAAACACTTTATTCTCTCAATCTCTCCGAAGAGAATCATGGCATTATGCAACATTTCTTCATCTATTACCACAGAAGGTGGATATCCAACCCACAAAACTTTACTTGGTTGCCCTGGTTTACGTCCTCCAAAAGATTGAGATGGCTGTCATGAAAAGAAAAATTGTCAGTCTTACAATTCCATTTAATCAACAATTTCCAGAAAAAATGAAAGAACTGCTAAAGGAATGAAGCACCTGTGTTTTCAATCAATACATTTAACATTAAAATAGTAACTATAGCTTCCAAGTGTTCAAGCATCAACCATAATTTGAAACTACAAAGCTCCATACCTGCGGCCTCTTATGTCCCGAATAGGTGGGCTCAGGGTAATTCCTCATGATATCTGGATTATTCCATGATGGATCAATACCACCCATACCTCTGAACTGCGCACTTCCCATCTCATGAAAATCAGATTGTTCCTGTTGACAACACATCAGCAAGCCAAAACAAAATAGTCAGCACATCGGAAACACAGACACGGACCGGAGAAGAACAGTAGTATGATACTCAAAGCTAAACTACTGAATGAACAAAGCATATAGCATAGATACTCAAACTTATGTAATGCGATGTCAGAATACCAATCTGCAAATTCTTCTTCGCTTTGTAAATGTTTCTCAAAATTCCCAAAATGCTATGAATTTATAAATTTAAAATAGAAATGAAAAAGAAGAATTGACATTGCCTATCTCGGCTTTCCAACCACACTTACCCTCCTTGCAGGATGAGATCTAAGAAAGTCCACACGTATGCGATCACCGCCAATTTGCAAACCATTCATGTTCTTCACTGCTGCAGAAGCATCTTCTACCCTTAGAAAGTCAACAAGTGCGGTATTCCGATCTCTGATGAACTTAAACTCCTCAATTTTACCAAATTTACTCAATTCTTCTTCCAGATTTTCCTTGGTGATAGATGAGCTAAATCCACCAACCCATACATGCTTTGAGGGCTTAGCCTGCACAGTTAAATGTCTATAATGATATCCTAGATCACATTAAACTAGATAAAGAGCTTTTTATAATGATACAACTTAGAATATATGGGAGACAAGAATTATTGCACTATTGAGTGCGAGACATGAAAGCATTGGTGGTTTTATTGAAAATTGTGAGCTCCATTTTGAAAACCGTATAAGTTAACATGCCCTACTTTGCAGGACGCAACAGATGAAGAAAGCCTGCTCATGTTGGATCGATTTAAAGTCCTCTCTGGACAACACACTCTCACTGAAAAAATAAAAAAAAAATATAACCAGAAACTCTTCTTTGATGTTACAAGTGTAAGCAAATTAGTGTGTTATTCCACAACATTTCCAAAAAATGTTTGGGTCGCACTGAAATGTCTCAGGCCTTTCTTTGAGAGGTTAACAGTAGTGATGGACCAAAAAGTAGCTTTGTCAGTCCATGCATAACCAACTCTGCATAGTAGACAGAGCTTTTCATTCAACTGGTCTAACTAACAAGATGTTATGATAATGATCAGTTGGGCATATTACCCAGCTAATCTGAATAAATATTTCCAATCAATTATGCTCTAACAACAAATAAAGCCAGTTGTTTACAGAAGTTCAGCATTAATCGCGTGTAATTAGGCATTTTGCTATGTGATTTGATCGCCTTTTATCAGCCGAACGAGAATGAGAGATGAACGTTTGCGTGAGGGAATGGGAACTGGGTAGAGTTGCCATTGTATAATGCTATAATCGAGCCACTAACATACAACAAATGACTACACAAGTTTACAATTGCCTTTCTGCAAATGCAAAGGGTAAATATAAATTGCTTAACGAAACTGTCAATTATTTCCTGCGCTTGTTATGCAATGATTTTGTGCGACTGTTACGCAAAGTCTTTCGCAATAAAACAATCAACCCCTACACGCCAATAGAGGGCCCAATGAATCACAGGCAGCTCAGGTAGGTGCCATGTCCTGTAATGGACACAGAGACATGACACATAACAAGCTACCCTCTATAATTGGTACTTCTTTTCTTTGATGTTAGTATTCGTGCTACTCGTAGTGATGCTCAATCTAAATTGCACAGGATATATAATGGGATTGAATCCTTAATGCGAAATATTTACCGCGAATTATAATCCCCACGCCATTGTCTTGTAACCTACTTCTACAAACCCACCCAAATAATAAGTAAACCGTTGTGTAAAACTAGGGAAGTTATTACGATAGGCTATGTTTGGCATAGATCTCCACAGTTTTCCATATCTTCCCCAACGCGAATATGATTGAAGTTTATACGGGATTGAATGGATAATTTGCAAATCAAACTCAATTAAAAAATAAATTGTGAAATTACGATTACAGAATACGCAACAACAAGGTAATAATAACATGAGATTGATTGAAATGATTACGAAAGCCATCGAGGCACAAAGATCAGAACAAACCGGTTTGGCAAACTCAATCTTAATAGGATTCCCCTTAATCAAAAACCCTTGAAGAGCGTTCTTAGCAGATGCAGCATCCTCAACGCGCTTGAAGTAGATGAAAGCGTAACTCCTCGAAGCGTAGCACGTAATTCCATCGATCAAGCCGTGTTTGTCGAAGATTTCCGTCAAATCGGGTTCGCTGATATCGGAGGGTAAATTGCCGACCCAGAGATTGCTCGACGGAGTGTCGGAATCCATGCCGCCATACCTCTTCGCCTTCATTTTTTTCCGTTCGACGATCGTGAATTCGAAACCCTAGAAATCGGGGGAGATATCGGAAGAGAAAGAGTTAGGGTTAGGGTTTGGGTTTGGGATTGGGATTGAGTGAGGAAGAAGGGGGAGATAAAAAGACAGAAAACTAGAGAATGGATGGAGAGGAAAGAAAGAAGAGGAGATTGGCGAAATTGGGCGTTTTATAAGAAACCACTGTGAGAGTTGGTGACCACACACATCACAGCAACAGCAACAGCAACAGAAACTCACGTGGCCGGAATCCGGAGAATTGTGTACTTCTATACTCGTTCTTTTCCCCTCCCTTGTACAACAACTCAGGCTGGCTGCCTGGCCATGGGCCGTGCCAGTAGCACAACACGACATGGATTTGGCATGGGTCCACTTCATGCACATGGCACGACATGGTGGGTTATAGACTATGCCATGTCACGTTTCTAAGAAAATCCAGTACCTAAACGCGGCATAACGGGCTGTGGGCCGTAGATTGTGCCTACCGCCTGGGCTGACATTCGGGAAGTGACAGCACAACACGAGCCTATTAACTTGGTCGTGGATCGTGTCTCTCTAAACTCTAGGCACGCTGGCACGTCACGTGGATTGACCCAACACGACCTATGGTCACCCCTAACAACAACTCTTTTCTGTATTTTAAAGCGCACATAGACGTCTCAACCTAGGCCGACTCCTGTCCAATAAACGTAAAATCTTTTTTCAAATTGTTGTTTACAAGATTAGTGATATTTTTACACTGCATGTAATATTTTTCATAACAAGCTATGTTTATAACCTAAAACTAATACTTTTGGCGTTGTTAAAGACATCTCTTTTAAAACATTGTCCCTTGCAACATGAATTTATCAATCCACCAGTCAACTAATTGAAATGGATCTCAGTTCTGCCATACCCCGTTTATACATGTAAGTGGGTTATAGGTTTAAGACTTAGGGTATATTCTCTTCATGTTATTTTTGTTGATATTTATTGTTGACTATTGATTTTTGTTGAACTTTGTTGATTTTTGTTTATTTTCATTGATTTTTGTTGATTCGATAGAAGAACAAAGCCTTAAAATGTTGGTAACCTCCTTACTACTTTCTACATTCACTAGTCAAATAAAAGGCTCCGAAATACCATACTTTGGGAGTGAGTCATACTTCTTCTCCACTGTTGAATCTTTTTTGTGACTATTCCCACTATTATTCAATCCACAATTTCGATAGCAAAAGATATACTTCATGCAGAAGATAAATATAAGGAAAAATTTCATTTTGGTTACCCGACATTAGACCTAATTGCAATTTGGGTACCTGTCTTTTCAATATTCTCATTTTGGGTACCTGAAATTTAAAAAATAGTCTCATTTTGGGTCATTTCACTAACGCCGTCAAAAAAATCCGTAAATGCTGACGTGTCATTAAGCAAAATATTCTTAAAAAATTTCTAAAAATAACCAAAAAAATTTCAAAAGTTATGAAATATATATTTTTAGTTATTTAGAATTTTCTACAACAATTTGGGAATTTTTAGAATACTTTTTGATTGATGACACGTCAGCATGTTAACGGAGTTTTTAACGCCGTTAGTGAAATGACCCAAAATGATACCGTTTTTAAAATTTCAGGTACCCAAAATGAGAATATTAAAAAGGCAGGTACCCATATTGCAATTAGGCCTAACGTCAGGTACCCAAAATGAAATTTTTCCTAAATATAAAGTAATGAGTAGTAAATATAGTTATTAGGCATAGAGGATTACATATAGGAAAATTTTCATTTCGGGTACCCGACGTTAGGCCTAATTGCAATTTAGGTACCTGTATTTTCAATATTCTCATTTTAGGTACCTAAAATTTTAAAAATTGTCATCAAGTAAAATATTCTTAAAAAAATTCTAAATATTACCCAAAAAAATTACAAAAAGTTATGAAATATTTATTTTTACTTATTTAGAATTTTCTGCAAAATATTTTTTGATTATTAAAATATCAACATGTTGACGGAGTTTTTAACGCCGTTAGTGAAATGACCCAAAATAAGACAGTATTTAAAATTCCAGGTACCCAAAATGAGAATATTGAAAAGGTAGGTACCCAAATTGCAATTAAGCCTAACATCGGATACCTAAAATAGATTTTTTCCTTACATATATTAGAACAATTACACTTTACTCATATCGCTTATATTATTCATCTTCCTCCTCTCTTTTCCACCTCTACCTGATTTACTAAAATAATACGAGTACATTATTTCACACTCACATTTACTCCCGAGTAAACAACGAGCTTTGTAAAACTCCCCTTAGAAGGCTGAAGCACAAAAGGACAAGATAGGACCATACAAACCTACAATTATTCGTTACAAATTGTGGCATGTAACTGTATGCCTCCAGACCTTGCAACAGAATTGATGCTGGGTGTCGTTGGTTGAAAAGTCGGCCACAGTCAATCAGGGGAGAAAGAGGTGACAAGTTGATTACCAATGGCCAACAATTCAGGAAATAATAGATGGCACACCATTCAAATTTCAGAAACAATTACATGGCAAAAACTGAAATTTCAGTCAATTAGATTATCTTCAAGTCATCTGAAACGATGCCTGTCTCGATAGGTCGAGCATAAAATCCAACTGCATGATTAAATGACACTCATGTTCAAGACTTCGTACACAGTTGAACAACACCAAGGGTTTTCAGATTGCTTGAATGTAGACTGTACAGATTTCCAAATCTGCGATGGTATGGCTAATATAATTCCTCGCTATGACTAACAATTTGCGGTGAACAAAATGGTTCAGTGAAATCAGATACAAGAGAGCAGACACACTTCATCTCATACACGAAAACTTAATTGTCTGCCAAGAGATGATACTCTTAACCAACTAGTGTGAGAAACAGCAAGGAACTCCTAGAATTCTTCTTGGGCAACTGCATTTTGATATTTGTACGAGCACAGTGAGTATATTTGTACTGTCAGTCGAAATTCAGAGACACCCCTCAACTTCGAACCGAAAAACAAAAGAGAGGAGACGGGTGGGCTATCATTGGTTCTGGCTTGCCTCTTTGGAGGATCCAAGGTTAGCATAGCTCTCTATACAGGGAACTCTGAAAATCTACAGCTGCTCCTTTGTGATAGGCTGGGCTTGCTCTTCACCCAACTCATCATCAGCAGAAAAAAATGATGTAATGGGATCAGGAAGACTTCTTAGCAACAATGTCAATAAACTCTTCGAGACCATGACAACCACCCCAAAAAACCAATCAAGTTCCTCTTCGTATTGCTCGTAGATAAAGAAAGATGTGAATGCAAAGATCAGCACTGCAATCATTCACAGCAAGGTCAGAGGGAAGGGAACCAGAAACAATGCATGAGAGACTCAGAAGGCGACGAAGCTTATTTACCTGCTCCAACCAACATGGCAAATGAATGTGAAATGATCAACTTAAGAAAATATAGAGGAACTGCAGCCTGCAATAGAAGACATATTGACTCTTGAGAGAGGAAGCAACCACATGACATTAGTGAATCTGCATTCTTAGACTCAGCTAAAATGCCAAGCCATGTTTATCTCCAATAAACAAATTGTAGAAGTAAATATTTTCGACATCATGTACTTTTTTTTGTGGCTGTGTCGAACACAAGCAAAAATGTTCACCAGACAGCTATGACCAACCAAACAGCTTGTGAAGTTTTTGAATCTGTGCATCTTATATATGGTAAGACCAGCAGAACTATAAAAAATAAAAGAAAAGAAAAGATCATTTGCATACCTTCAAGAACAAACTCCAATCCTCTCCTTGTGCCACTGATTTAGCAATACTGACCCCTTCGTTCCAAACACATGCTATGTCTCCAAGCAGACTTCTCACTCTCGTCTCTGATATTTCAAAACGTGGCAAAGGGATCTTATGGAAGCTGAAGCCAGACAAATTGCAATGACATTGCAGTCAGTGGATCTGGCATGATCTCTTAAAACTATAAATCTGACACAATACACAGTTGCAAATAAAAGCAGTGGCACAAAAAGCGACTATAACATAATCAAGCTTCAGTGAGTTGTAAACAAATTCTCAAATGAGACGCGTCTCATCT
>BSSO01000405.1:0-34667 GCA_030267885.1 Mesembryanthemum crystallinum
AATATATCAGCTAATATTAAACTTCCATTTTAGAGACACTGTTAATTGCATAAATAATTGAAAAATCTCATAATTTGGCATATTCCTATCAATGGATTCTTGTAATTGACATTAACTCATCAAGCCTCAGCTTATAAAAAACACATGCGGAACCTCCTCTACCACATCAAGTAACAAAATTTGCTATGTTTGGCACTTAATTAAGATCAAATTTGTCTGAAATGCAAGATTTAAACTGAGAGCATTAATGTTACTACAAGTCATATGTTGAAGCATCTCGCATCTATACTTTTTCAGCAAATTATGCAATTACAATCATCAATATCCCAAAAGCCTAATCAAAATCACACTATTCTACAAACCTAATGTCATACGAGTTGCCCTTGAATTCCATGAAATAAAAACCCCCAACTTCTCGTAGTCTTTATATTTCATGGAAGCTCAATTGGTTTTTCTCTCTCTTATCATCACAGCCTTCACCATCAACACCACCATGAGGAAAGAGAAGTAAGATTGATGTGCTAGTTCAGAGAGAGAATATTGAATTGGGAAAGCTGTAGATATTGACATTAAAAATAAATGAGGATCACAGACAAGAGGGCAGAGAGAGAGAGAGAGAGAGAGAGAGAGAGATTAAAAATAAATGAGGATCACAGACAAGAGGGGAGGGAGAGGGGGAGAGAGAGAGAGAGAGACAGAGAGAGAGAGAGACAGAGAGAGAGAGAGAGAGAGAGAGAGAGAGAGCAACAGTAGGGTGGGGNATTGAGCGTAGTCATAAATCCTTGCCACCACTTCACATTAATTACAAGTTTGCCACCGGTTTAATGGCTCTTTTGGTGAAAATCTGACCGTGCGATTGACTTTGATTGATGGTTGTGATTCATTCTCATTTCTCATTTAAGACTCTTTTCTCACCAGATCCTATTCCTATATATATATATATATATATATAGGATTTTTTTCGAGGAACCCCCTTATATAATACACTTTTTGTAGAAAACCCCCTTATATAATTTTTTTTTTGTGGGGAACCCCCTTATAAGTTACTTTGGCCATGACAAACCCCCCTTGTTCAATTTTCCGACCAATTTATGGGTTTTTTGGACCGATTTGCCCTTGCGAAAATTTGCCAAATGGGTATTTTCTTCACCCTTTGAAAAATTTAGCATATGAATTTCAACAAAAGTGCCGAGTATGAATCAAATGAGATCTAAAGGGTAAAGAAAAAACCCATTTGAAAAATTTTCGCAAGGGCAAATCGGTCCAAAAATCCCATAAATTGGCCGAAAAATTGAACAATGGGAGTTGGTCATGGCCAAAGTAACTTATAAGGGGGTTCCCCACAAAAAATTTTATATAAGGGGGTTTTTTACAAAAAGTGTATTATATAAGGGGGTTCCTCGCAAAAAACTCATATATATATATATATATATATATATTATAATTTCGGTTTGGACTTTGGACTCCAAAGGGTCGAGTCCAGATCCAAATCCAAAATCCAAAATCCAAAATTTTTCTTTTTCAAGTCCGAATACAATCTGAATTTTGAAAACTCCAATCTGAATTGACTAATTCAATTTGGATTGGTTTGGACTTTGGATTTTATCCGAATAAGTTTCACCCCTAGGTACCCATATACTAGCTGTGTTGAACATTGTACACCCACTTTGTCTTTCTCGTTCTTCTCCGTCTTTTTCAAAACTTCCATGACACGCCCCTCAAACTTGGATGGTCCCTCCGGAACCACTTTGAACTATAGGCGCTTTTCATTAGATATAACTTACGAGGAAGAACATTTCCACGAAATGCAAAAAATTTAGCTTGTTTGATACAACAAGGATAAGGGCCAATCATGTTAAATTAGCACTAAAATGTCACTCCAGTAATCTACACTTTGTCCAGCTCTGACTTGTGCCTAGCAAGCTGATCTTTCAACTCCTTCCTCCATCCTTGAATCAACTGTTCTTGCTTGTTAAGAAGCTCTGTCTTAACCTTCAACTCTTCTTCCATGGCAGCGATATCCTGATACCATATGATGATAAGCATGATTAATGATTCTTCATACGAAGTCAGCAGGGTTGCAGAGTGTAAAATGTAATTAGTGAGTGTGTCATATTCAGTATACCTTCTGAAGCACTTCTGCCTTGGTAGGCTGATCCTCATGTTGCAGACCAATGAAATACAGCTGAAGCTTTTTAGCTGCTTCCATAAAGTCTCTTGCATGTCTTTCTACATCAACTGAAATGTAATTTCAGTCAGTAACTCTCGGACATGAATTACTATTAAAAAAGAAGCTAGCTAACTTGAGCTCAAAAGAAGTTCCCTCCTACAAATCTACAAACAAAGATGACATCCATAGTAGCTACTGCAAGGTGAAATTAGACTCAACAGTAGACAAGGAAAGTGAGACCTTGCAAGATCCCACCATACTCATGACCATAGCTATCTGGCAATCCAACAACGTTTGTAAACGTAGAATGTAGTTACCATTGGGTCTGGGTCCAAACCCAAATTCATAAATGGGTCTGGGTCTGGGTCTGGGTGGACCCGACCCAGACCCGACCCATTGCCATCCCTACACCATAGCTACCTGGCAATCCAACAACGTTTGTACACGTAGAATGTAGTTACCAGTTAGATTGAGTTAAAAGACAACATTAGTTGGCCAAAAGAAGCAAGGAAATGCAATCCAGTTTTTTCACAACACTTATGGTCCATGACATATCAAGGCTCTATGATATTGGAAGTAAACTTGTATTCCGAGACCCAGATTGTGCATGCTTGGCTATAGAAAATGGCTTTTTTTAGCAGAAATTCACCTATATACTATTCAATTAGTCACTAAGGGTGAACGGGCACTAAAATGAATAGTCATATGTGAGAGAAAAAGTAGGTTGTTTACTTGAGCTAAACTAAATTGACCTGACCTGACTTGGACTGAATTGAACTGAAGTGAAATGGGATTGAATAAGGTGAAATGAACGCACCCTAAGCCTTCTAGTTTTTCCTTTTTGAAATTAGCAATTGTTGTCGATGTATATCTCTCTCTTGCCAAATTTGCAAACAAGACCGTTCATTATAAAGGAAACCTGATGAATTCTCACCTTTGTAGTACGTGTCAGCAAACAGCAATATGGCAATAGAAGCATCCAACTCTAGGTATTTTCAGACAACAAGACATATAACCATCAAGAGCTGATTGTGTTACCTTGATGAATTGCACAAGCCATACCTAGACAAAATTCTCACAAGACTTCTAGCCTCTACAAGACATTCAATCCTTGCACTCACTCCTCCAAACATAACAAGCAAGTTCTTGAAAAACCATTTAACCTTTTATTACCCCAATTAAGCCTGTCTGTTCTCATTACTTATCAAATAGACGATTTTATATCTTTAGATGATAATGAACTCAACATGTCTCACCAAGATGCCCATTGTTGGGTTTTCAAAAACAGAATCTAAAGAAATAGTCTCTCCCCTATTACAGGAACTAGGTTGTGCATAGTTGGTCCCAGAACCCTGCAACCGCAAGAACCTTGTAAACTGGGTTGACGATATGGTTTAGCCTTAAGAGGACTCAAAATTTCACATAGCAGGATAAACGTCTTGGTGGTTACTGGTTAGTGATACTATAGTACTATATCACTATAATGTTTTGGTTACCTCATCATCCCAGTTATTCCACTAGTTCAAAATCAAAGCTAGGACATAAAAATATCATCTTTCCCATGATTAACTCTTCTTCATTTATAAAATGTCCGTGATTTAACTCTGGGTAACAATGCTATTCAACCAGAAATCTACAATTTATGACCAATTTCAAATGAAAGGTTATCTATCCCTCAATTTATCGAGGTAAATGGAGAGGATCCCAACTCCACAATTACGGAGATTACTTTGTGTATATTAGGTCTCAGAACCCTGCAACCGCGACAACCTTGTACACTGGGTTGACAATTTGGTTAATCTTTGAGACCATTCACAAATTTCACATAGCAAGATTTACAGCTTGGTGGTTAATAACACTATATATCACTATAATGCCTTAGTACCCCCATCATCTCAGTTATCCCACCAGTTCAAAATCAAAACTTGAACATAAAAACATCATCTTTAGCCCAAAAACTGTCTAAAAGCAATGAATGTTGAACTCTACACAGCAATGTAGCAACATCAAACCCCCCACAATACAACAATAGCACAACTGAAAAATCACAAATATTATGACCAAATTCAAATGAAAAGAAAATCAAATTAAATGAATTGAGGAGAGAGAGAGAGAGAGTTACTTTGATGAGAAGGGTGAGGTGAACGATCAATAGCCTGGAGCTCACGGGCAGGCAAGCAAGGGAGAAGAGCGGCCTCCAAGGCGGTGACACACTCTACCATCTCCTCCTTCCCCGCCGGTTGCGGTGGTTCATGCGGCGGCGCCGGCGACTGCAACGGTGAACCATCAACCGACTGCTGCTGCTGGGGTTGCTGATCCGCCATTGTTGGAGTTTTGGGAATTTAATTATTCCAAGCAATTACTTCAATGTCGAGGAAGAATTCCTCGATTAAGTTCAAAATTAGTGAACTTTAAAGTAAATTGCAACAATATGAAACTAAAAATGGAAGAGATTGAGGAGTTTTTGTTGGTGAATTAAGGAAACAAAAGGGGGGAAGAGAGAAGAGAGAAGAGAGAAGAGAGAGATTAGGATTAGCAACAGTAGTACCTGCCAAACGTTGTCTTGTCTCTGAACTGAGCCCAAGGTAAACAGGTTTCTTTTTTTCTTTTCTTTTTTTTTTTTCTTTTTCCTTCAAATGTGGGCCTGGCTTGGGTTTCATATGTGTTTGAACTTTGGAGTCTATATTGATAGGATAATAAGTGGGCTTGGTTTGGATCAATGGATACACAACTCTTAATGAAACCTAAAAATTTCTAGAACCAAATTTAACAAGGTTAGCAATTAGATCTAGCAAACGAGTCATTCGGATCGGTTTAGGTTTGAGTCTAGTCAAATCGGGCAATATTCGAGTACTGGTTGAATTGGGTTAAAATATGTTCAAGTCATATTAAGTTGAGTAACTCTCTTGTACAACCGTCTAGCAGTTAGATCACCTAATTTAAAGGTGACTTTTCGTAACTTATGAGCTATTTTTTAGTAAGTCAGGGGCTACTTTATACAACTTGACTCAATCAATGAATAACTTTTCGCAATTTAGTGGCTACTTTTATCGATTTAGGGGCTACAATTTCATGACTTAAGATAATTTTATAAAATTACTACAAGATATAAAAAGTAGGCCCTAAGTGATTAAAAAATAGCCCATAAATTACAAAAAGTCACCATTATATTGGACCGTCTAACGGTTAGACAGTTCTACACAAAAATTTGGGTATTAAGTTTACTATCAAATTTTGCACAAAGTTTTTTTATATCAATGTAAGAGTCAAAAAAAAATTTTGTTTTTGAAAAGAGTTCAGACTAGGATCGATTTATTCGGTTAATTAACCGAATCCGAATCAATTTTCCAGGTCCAATCAACATTCAAACATAGCCTTATTTTGCGCCACTTAGTTCTCTAGCTCGAACTTCATGCATCTAAGCAATTGACTAAAAGGTCAATCCTTCAGTGTTTTATGCTATCATGATACTACGAACAACTTCAAATCTTCAGCAAGCATATTAGACACCCAACGCCAATTACATACTCAATTACTTGTTCTACTATCATAAATCACAAAAGCTAATAATTGATTCCTAACCTGGGGAGCACCTACACGAATTTATTCGTGGAATATCCAAAGCCTTGCATTAGAATGTGCCCTTTAGCCACGCCCAAAGAGGAAGGAAGTTCCTCTTTGCGCACACACAAAAAAAAAAAGCTAATATTTGAACTTTAGATTATTGGAGAAAAAGAAAAAGCTAACACAGCAGGAAATGAAGACATCAAAATTGATAAACAGATCAATCGAACTCCATATCATGGCTAAGCAACCACTAGTTTAAAGATGAGTTAGGTCCAATTACTGTGTGTAGAGATTTTAACTGACGGATTGATCTCCAGGCTTACATAGCACTGAATAACAAAAATTTGCGTTGATTTCACCAACTATTTGCTATGTATATTAGATGGGAATTCATATATAATACTAATGTTTTGTGGAAGAATAAGTTTATAAATTCGTTGTATATCCATAAGTAATCTTCGTCTTCACTATATATCTGACATCGACAAAATAGTCAGAATATACATTTGGATGCAACATTCTGTTTTATTCATCAATACTTTAAATAAGTTTGATGAACATAACACATCGACAAGTATAATGCTATAAATTATACAAAAGTATGATTACCAACCCAAAAAAAGCAACAACAAAAAATCAAAATGTGAAATCATCAACCTGGATTTTCACACAAATGCCTCCTACAAATTCAACAAAAACAAACTTCTTTTTCTTTCTTGCATTAATCACATTACCCCTTCGGTTAAAAGCTCAAGCACAATGGAAAGGAGCTTCAACATATTATGTGTATCATCAATATTTTTGGTCAAAGGGCAAGCCATATGAGGCTTAGCCACACAAACCTCCCTACAACTAGACACCAACCCCATCCCATAATTAACCCAAGCCTTAGCCTCCTCAAACTCATCCTTGGACACAATCATCGGGTTGACCCGGTTCGCAAGCTCGTCCTTCAATCGGGTAAATGCATCCATGCACACGTTGAGCACTTGATGGACATACGGGTCGGGTTGGCTTGGTATTAGGGTCGTATTGATCCGGTTTATGGTATCCGTGGCGTTGTTCTCAGCAAAGTCACGGGTGTAATAGGCAAGGAACCGCATGTCCGCGTTGGCAACGGACCCGGTATTGAATACCGAAATGCAATGCCAATATTGTTTTCCGCTCCTGTGACAAACTTCCTTAACGGGTTTGGGTGGGTTTTTCGGGTCATAGGAGAAACAAGGGGAGATGAACATTGATGATGATGTTATTAGAACAAGAAGGAGAAGAAGCATGGTTTGGTTTTTTGTTGGAAATGATATTTCCATTTTTGTTTGATACTAATTCTTTGATTATTGAAAATCATCAAGAATTAAAAACTAACTGAAAAGAACTAATTATATGTACAGAATTTAAATTTAATTCTGCATAGGTAAAGCTACAAACTATCAATTTCAAACTCGTTTTAATTCACGGTTGTGTTGTCTTAAACTAATTATTTTTTGCATTTTTCTATAAATAGTTACAGGTTGTGATGATACCCTTTTATTTCAAGGTGTTTGTTGTAAGTTGATTATGACTTATGAGATAATGTCCTAAATTTTCTCCCATCATTTCTCGTAGACATTTTAATTTTTTTAAAGAACTATAGCTAGTTATATTACATGGCCATAGCTTCTATGAATGTTGTGTTCTCAATCAATGGTTTTACTTGAGCCAAAAGATATCGTCCGGTGTATTAAATTCTTGGATGTAAGGGATCCACAATAGTTTAATGGTATATCTTAGTCATCCTGTTTCAACAAAGGAGCATTAGTCATATCACTAAACTTTAAATATTACTCCAAAAGTAAACATATTTTCTCGACAAATAAGAGTAATACAACTATTAACGTAACCAAGTGCGATAATTAAAAGATTTCATTAAGACTGCTGTGAAAACCTCCTCTCATCCCCGAAAAATGCAAAAAAAAAAAAAAGAACAAAATAAAATAATGCCACATGGAAAATCATAGAAACATAAGAAGAAAAACTTAAACAAAGTAGTACTAGTAATAATGTAGAAGCAAAATTAAGCATTTTGTAATTACCAATTGTTTCAAGTCATAAGAAGTTCAAGCCTTGAGAGATGGAAGAGGGTGAGGAGCCCATGGTGGAGAAGGGGAGCACGTGCAAGTTCAAACTCCAACTGAAAAAACAGTTCACATTTGCACGTGCCCTGCTTCTCCAACAAGGAGTTTCTCACCCATTTAACAAACAACACATTGCTTGCTTGAGATTATTGATGATCAAGTTTGGTTTTGAGAAAGTTGTGTGTTTTGTGTAGCAAAGAAAAGCTTGAAAGCTCCCTCTATTTATAGGCCTTGTTTGGATCTAGAGAGAGAAGGAAACAAAAAAAAAAAGGCAAAAGTTAAAGCAGTGTTTGGATTGGATGAAATTGATGAAGAGTAATAAAAGCTATGGAGGATCTCATATCATGCATGCAAAGGAACAATTGAGTGAGTTCAGCCCTCTGTCATGCCATGCCATGCTCTATGCCATCCTTCCAACTAGGCTTTTAGGCAACAAAATTCAACATAAACACAGAGAGAGAGAGAGAGAGAGAGAGAGTATGTGTGTGTGTGTGTTGTGGAGGGAGATTTCTTAGGAGACCAAACAAGGCTTGTCTGACTGACAAATACTAAATCCATGAAAAAAGTAGCCTTTTTATCCATTTATGGGATCATGTACTATTTTGGGGACTGAAAGGACCAAAACCCAGCTCCCATCTTTTGTGCAGTATGGTGAGACACAGATTAACGCCTTGTCTCTTACTTTTGTACAACAATTTCTCATAGGCTTTAATTTCTTCTCTTCATGTTAACAAATCATGTAAAAATCAATATCAATGCAAATCGATAAACAAAAATAATATGAAGAAAAAAAGGCCGAGTCATTAATTCAATATGACGTATAAGAAGAAAAGATCTATTTTACTCATATTGAATGTGAGAGCAATATATGTTATTTTACACACATTCTCACATGTGAGCAATATATGAATTTACTGCCAACTATTTGATGTAGGTTAATACTATTATGCAAGATTATTAGTCCATATAATTGGTAACTGTTGGGAAATATGATGTGATGTCATTTGTAATAGAAGTTCAAATAATTAACAATGGGGAAAAAATCATTGCTAATAGGTAGAGGCCTTAATGTCATAAGGACGTTGGTCATTGGGAAAGATCTAATGGCTAAGCTCGTCAATAAAAGAAAAGGATTTTTTTTCCCCGAACCAAATTGAGCTCTTATATACCGAGGAGAATTGATGAATCCCCTAATTTCAAGGCCATGAAAAGATGCCTTGACAATTGAGTGCAAGTGTTCTTGCGACTCTTCATCACTATTTCCTCTAGTTGAGGACGTAGAGTTCATTAGCTCCTTGTTTGTTTAGCAATACCGACACCATTTCATCCATGGTGAGCATCCTATTCCCTACGAGTAAACTTGTGGTCATTACCTTCTATGCTTTCTTCGGCAGGAACCCTAAGAGCATCAAGGCCTTGTCATCTTCTTTAAGATTTATCTCCATGTTAGCCAATTGAGTAATCAATCTTTTGGATTTATTGATGTGCTTCAATAAGCTTACATCGTTTTCATCTCCATGCCATAACGTTGTTTCTTCAAAACCAAATGGTTGGTTAGAAATCCAGACATGTAGATTCCTTCCAAAGCTTCACCCAAAGCTTCACTTGGTCTTTTTCTTCAAGTATGTGGTACTTGATCTCGGTTGCTTCATGTCTAGCCCATCGTTGTCATTGTTCATCTTCTCTGGCTTTATCATCACATCTTTCTTTAGCACCTTACTTTAACCTTGCTGCAAGAGCATATCTTTCACCCCACTTTGCCCTAGTACAAAGTTGATCTTGCAAACAAAAAAACTTCGATCTTGCATTTTGAGATGTCAACTTACGTTATTATTCACGTGCTAGACTCGAACCTTCGACTATAATCCCACTAGCTAAGGGTAAAATTATCGAAGTATGAAAATCAAACAACAACAACTCAAACATACATGGATTCAAGTAAGTTTTAATAGTTTTTCTTATTACGCAATCAAAACCTAACTCACACACAAATAGGCTTTACACCGCACTTGACTCACTTTAACACCCTCCTTAGTACCTATATTTATAGGTCCTAACTATTGGCTTTTATTAATCCAAACACGATTAGAAAACCCACTACAACTCAACCTTTGACTTTCTTAATACAATTACCAATCACAGCAACTACTTGTTGGTTCTATAATAACCTCTTTAAAACAATTGTATTTGAAAACATCTATATTTATCATTGATCAAACATTTGAAAGGGGAACTAAACTTTACAACTTCGATCATGAGTTGGCAAACCCACCCACATAGGTAATTGCAAGCTAACTTGTTATTGGTTACTTTCAATGATCTCACTTAAAAGGGCAATAGGGGAGAGGATTGAACCCATTCAAAGAAAGATTAGCAAACTCATACTGTATTAAGCAATATTCTTCATTTGTAACTTGATGGATGTGCATAACTTTAAATGTGCAAGATAGTAGAGCAATTGCCTCCAAATTGAATGAGAAGGCAAAGGCATGTTGTGTGTTGCGTGTGAAGTGCAAAGTGTTGAATCATGATTTTAAGGGTGAATTTGAGAAAGAAAAGAAAAGAAAAGAAAGAGAGAAAGCAAATAGAGTGAGAGTGGGTTTGTCCCTAGATAGATATGATTCCCTATGTTGATAGTAGGATTCAGCTTTCTCCCCAGACTTCAATTGGTGGTCTTTAAATGTCAAAACACCCAAGATATGATATTAAGCCTTACATTTTCAACCTCACTGATTGCTAGGCAATTATTTGTGTACTCTCTAGTCTCTTCTTCCCCCCTAGCTAGCCCTCTCTTGAATTATTGCTCCCATGTAACATCATGAATTTTATGCATGCTTCTTCTATTTCTTCTTCTTGGGGGTAATGTTAATTCATATTGTGCACCCGATGATACATCATACACCTTATCAACAATTAATTGAGATGGGGTATTATTGTTAATACTTAATTTGGTATAAGGTCTAGATGATGACAACTTACAAATGTTAGCTCATAAATAGTCTTAGGTGACGCAATCCGGGTTAAAAGGTCAGGTTTGGGTTGTATTTCATGTCAATTTCGGGTTAAGGTAAAACACATCAAAAATGATGTGAGATGACATGAAAACATTTTGTGTTCCAAACGTTATAAACAAGTTGAATTTGGGCCAACTTCGATTCGGATTGGGTTGGATTTGAACTTCACTCAATAACTTTAGATAGAGTTCTTGTCCGGTTGGTTGTTCGGGTCAAATATTGCCAGGAGTGAATAATATTAGAGGCTATAATTTTCTTAAGTTGAAATACGAAATACTGAATATGAAACCTACCTTGGAGCAAGAATTGGTCAAATGTATGCAATTTTACCTAACTATTAACTAAAGAGGTTGTATCAAGCCAGTTAAAGAAAACGAGAAATGTTTACTATAGTGCAAATTCAATTATCAGTTTACTTTACTAGAATTGTGAGTCAAAATTGATCAATTACCTTGCATTTATGTCGTAATTATGAGAATGTGAGGGGTTAATTAGAGGTTTATTTTTTCCAAGGGGCAAGATTAATTGAGGTTAGGAATTAGTATGGGTGTTGAAATTGTATTTGTATCGATATGTCATATAGTAATATCAACCAGTTCAATATGTAATTCTCTAGATAGTTGTCTTGATAGGTTTAAAACTATCTGATTCTCGTCCATCACTCTGTGTGTTACCTTTGTAAAAATAAAACTTAAAATAAAGTATTATTTAATGCAACACATGATCTAGTTTCTTGCAAATGTAATGTGGAGGAAAAAGAGCATAGATTGAGGATGATGTCAATATGAAATCTAGGGGCATAAATACTATGGTACTACAACTACACTAACCATTATATCTAGACGTGTGCAACACCTTCACCCAAAGTAAATGCTTTTTTTGGTGACACACTCATATTTCTTCAATGCCTCTTGATGGCAAACCCAAAATCATGGTCTTACTTACTTACTTACTTACTCCCCCTTTTTTCAAGAGCTCCAAAATTCTACGGTACTTGATGCACACGTTTGACTTTAGACTAAGGGGAAAAAAAAGAAAATGGAAAAAGGGAAAAGAACAGCAAAAAAACAAATACACAAAATGAGATGTAAAATTTTATGCTTACTACATTTGATGATGAGATGACGTTTGGTTTATGTTTGTGAGTCTGACTTTGGGGAATCCAACGCCTGCTCTGCTCATCTCTGGCCCGATCGGGTCTGAGTCTGACATAGGGCCAGGAACTTCAGAAGGCTCCATTTGTCTTTATCATTTTTTTACTACTTGTAAAAATGATATGATGTGTAATTGTAAGCGTTATCATAATTTCACTTACCTAAAGTGTATAGTGTCTTCAAGTTTTGATAGTCTTTGAGAAGATATGTGTACATGAATTGATAGCCTAAAGTACAATCAAATGAATCGAATAAATTGGATACCAGAAAAATGTCTCTCGCTCCCAAAGTTAAGCTCTCTCGACTAAAAAGAAAAAAGCAACCCCCTGACCCCTTGAAACCCAGATCTAGAACCTTCCCTCTTCCTCTCACCTCTCTCTCTCCCTTCTCTCTCTTCTGCTTCACTCTTTCGACTGAATCTTGCGATTTGCTTCTCTGCAAATTAGATCTTACTGCTGATAATAGAATTGATTATGGGAATTTTTATCCCTTTATTGAATCGTCACCTTTTGGTGATGGAGTGATTAGGGTCTCGCACCCTGGTAATCCCTTCGATCAAGAGTCCTTTTTAGGGGTTCTTAGCTACTCAACTAAAGTTTATCCTACGATTACTAGTGTAATTGATGGGATTACAGCGCTCACCTGTTCGGCGATTGGGGGTTTTTGCCGCTCGCAAGTTTTCGAGAACTTGGCGTGGGAAGATATGCAGATCCTCTTTACTTCTCAGCCGAAATTGCTTTTTGTGGGTTACAAGGTGAAGTCTTTAATTACTATTAACCTCAGGTATGCTAATTATTACTCTTCTCCTTGGGTGAAGTACTGGGTGCTTTTTCTGTTAATTAATCTAGATACTTTTTGGATCAGCCCTTTTGAGCTCTTGATCCTAGCTGTGGGTAAGGGTCAACTAATAATTATGTGTTCTAATCTTGTTCTAATGGTTGCTAAATGCATATTTATTAAATGGATTAAGATCCCTTACGTTAATTCTGATAAGAAACCATCAGAGGATTTTTTTATTGTTTCGGCTCTTCTAGAGCTTAACTGGTATTGGTCAGTTCAGTGTTTGCATTACTATTTAAACCCTTCTGTAGCATGGATTTTTCCCACCAAAATCTTTGAGTTCCATATTTTGTTTAAGTTGAGTGAGATGTCATTTTCTCCAGCCACACCTTCAAGAGATGCCGAGTGTTTATTTTCCACTAAGAATCCCTCTCCCACGAGCTCTCCCTCAATCAACAATAGTCTCCTCCTTGGAGATGATACTGCTGGTAGAAGTGAAGGAACCAGGGCCCCTAGCCCTTCGTTCAAGCATGCCCTTCAGCATGGTGTGGGAGGTGAAGATGTCCCTGTTCCTCCCACTACCAAGGTCACAACTGATGGTCTTGATGGCGTCAATGCAGTTCAATGTGCTCCTGGACTAACCTCACCCAACCAGGGGGCTACAGCTGACATCAACTCACTCATGAGTGAGTTCTTTAGTCTCTGTCTAATTGGTAAAATATGGGGGGACTATGTTTCTGTGTCTATTATTAAAGCCAAGACTAAAACTGACTGGGTGGGAGTTAAGGGGGAAGTTAACTTTGTTGATTTGGGGAACAAATGGCTAATGATAAGATTCTCTACTGAGGCTGACAAAAACTATGTGTGGGAGGGAAGACCTTGGTTCATTCAGGGCCTGAACTTTGTTCTTAGGCCTTGGGAACCATTTTTTCAATCTTATCTTGAAAAAATTACTGCAATTGACCAGTGGGTTAGAATTCCAAATCTCCCCTTGGAGTTTTGGACCTGGGAAGCTCTGAAACTGATATTGCAACCTGTGGGCACTCTTCTTAAGGTTGATCAGATTACTTTAAGAAAAGAAAGAGGAAAGTTTGCTAGAGCTTGTCTTAATATAGATATCACTAATCCTCTCAAAGGGGCTGTTATTGTGAAGTTTGGAAACAAAGAAAAGAAATTGGCTATTCAATACGAAGGGCTACATGATCTCTGTGCTCTTTGTGGGCGCAAGGACCATGACATAGAAAGCTGTCCCAGAGTGCTTCAGGATGCAGATGTTGCAGTGGTTATTGAAAGTTTTGGGCAGAGTTCTTTTTCTGTGTCTTCTGAGGGTCCTGCAGATGGAGTACAATCTCAAGAGGGTAAGAGTTCTGAAGAACCCATGGAAAGGGTGGTTCCCTTGAAAAAAACTAAACTTCATTTCCTCAACAAGTATGTCAAGAAAGGCAGTGCTAGCACTCCCAAGAAAGCCATGTTCATCACAGATGAACTCCTCACTTGCTCTGAGGAAAGAGATGTTGCTCTTGGTGATGAGACTCCCCTGTCCAACAATCCCATGATGCCACAAGTCCATTTCTCCAACTCTTTTTCTGCTATTGCTGATATTAGTGAATCTGGTGCTCTCTCTCCTGTTATTACTCCCCCCCTGTGGTAACAGCTGGTCCTATAGTCCCCTCTGAATACTACTCTTCTGCTTTGGAACCTGTTTTTGATCCTCAGCCCCTGGCTATTATTCATCCTCTGGGTAGCATTGCTGAGAATGAGCCAGTTCTAGAGGACAAATATGGTGATAACTTCCTTTCTTCTCCATCCTTGCCCTCTGTGTTTGATGAGAATGAGGAGGACTTTATGGACTTTGATGAGGATTCCATGACTGCTACCACTGATTCCTGCAAGAAAAGAAGATTTGACTCTTCTGAGAAGGATTCAGCTAGTCATTCTGGACTTGCTGGAGGCTCCACCTAGCCATTTGCTTTCCAATGATGAACCCCATGTCTCTGATCCTTTTATGGCCTTTCAGTACTTGTTTTATAAATAAGTTTAGGTTTCTTTATTGGATTATCCTGTGTTATCTTCTCTCTTTTTGGTGTGCTTGGAGGGAAGATGTTTTGAGAAAGAAACCTATGATTTATGGAGGGTGTGCCCTTGTGATCAGAGAATGGACTATGAATATGAAGTATGGTTATTTTATGCTTGAATTCAATTTCTATGTTGCTTCTTCTTATAGTCTTTTGCTTACTGTCATCTACCCTTATGGGATTCTAATCTCTCATTCCTTTTGTACTGTGCTTTCCTACGATGCCTGCAATTATTCTCACTTCATCTTTTCCTTGTTTATCTTTTTAATCAATCTGTTTATTCTGATTACTTTATGGTACACTTGGGGAGCTCCTCTGTACACCTTATTTACAAGGAACTGGCCCCATAAGCTTACAAGGATTGGGCAAGATTGTATGACTCCTTATCCTTACTCTGTTCTGCCATTCATTTCTTTTCCTTCTTGCTCTAACCTGTGGGTATGGAATTGGTTAGGAAGGAGGCTTATTTGGAACAGTTGGCTCTGCAACTGGTGGACTTTTGATGCTACTGTGCTCAAGCCTTCTTGGGACTTATCTTTTAACGAGAATTTTGATGACAGATGTGTTCTATGCCTCACTCTTAACTGGGTGGTACTACCTCACTTCAGTGTGCATGCTCGAGTGAACATGGTGCTGTATACGGATTGTGACTGGATCTCCATGTTCCTTATTTCCATTCATGTGCTTCCCTGTGTTATGAATAGTTATCAGCACTTTAATGATATATTACAAAGATGGAATTTTTTTTGGATTAATTTTTATGAGTATATTCACGATCTCACTTGGATTACTTATTTTTTAGTCATTAATTTCTGCTTGATTCTCACTCTGAAGTCCCAGAAATGGGAGTTGATGCATCTCAGTCTACAAGCTGGGATGGTTGTTAGGGGTCTTCCCCGTTTTTTGTTCATTTTTTGGATATACCTCTTTAAGGTTCCCTCCCTAGTCACTCTTCCTTATGATGCAACTTGGTTGCCCTTATTTAAGAGATTAGTTTATCACAATTATTGCTATGAAGATTTGTTATTGGAATATTAGAGGTATTAAAAAACCCCAAGCAATTGGGGAAGCGAAATTTTTGGCCCGGATTCACAAACCGGATATTATGTTTATAACTGAAACACTTGTTAACTCAAGTAATTCGGATCGACTTATAAAATCTCTTGGCTTTCAGCATTTTTTATATGTTAACCCAGTTAACCATTCAGGTGGAATATGGGCCTTGTGGAATAATTCTAACATCTCAATTTCTGTGGAAGAACAACTTCCTAGAATTATTTCACTTAAAGTGGACAATCTCTTAGACAGTATATCCTTTTTAGTTTCTGGAGTTTACGCTCCAGCTCAAGCTACGGATAAGTCGGAATTTTGGGAATATCTTTCTTCAAAAGCTAATGAGATCTCTATTCCGTGGTGTATCATTGGTGACCTTAATGAATTAATGGATAGTAGCGATAAAATTGGTGGAAACCCAGTCATGCCTTCGGATGGCTATTTTCTTAATAATTTTTGTTCATCGACTTCCTTTGAAACTGTTGAGTCACTTGGTAACAATTTTACATGGAAAAAGATTATTAATGAAAATCTCATTTTGGAGAGACTTGATAGGGCATTAATATCACCCGAATGGTTCGCCTCTTTTCCGGATAGTTCAGTCACGCATGGTGCTTTTACGTGTTCTGATCATGCCCCAATTTGCTTGGCCTTTAATAACCGTCAACGTCATAATAAGAAAAGATCTTTTAGATTTCATTCCGCATGGTTGGCTCATAAAGAAGCCTTGGCCATTGTTAAAAAAAATTGGTCACAATCTTTAGGAGGATCTCGAATGTTTCAACTCACTAGGAAACTTAAACTTATCAAGCAAGATTTTAAATATTGGAACAGAGAGAAATTTGGACACTTTCATAAAAAACTCCTTGCTAATTATGATAAAATCCAGGCGGGGGAGACTCGGCTTCTAGTTGACCCTTCTAACAGAAATCTTTGGTCCATGCTCTCACGACTGCAACTTCAGCGGGAAAAGCTCCTTCTTTTCCAACACAGCTACTGGAATTCTTTTTATAAACAAAAATGGCTCACTAGTGCAGATAGGAATTCTTCCTATTTTCAAAAAGTTCATAAAACTAAGAAAGCTAGAAGAATGGTTAATAAAGTCAAGACCCCTGATGGAATTTGGCTTCATGAAGAGGTTTCAATTAAAGCTCATATGACTAATGAATTTAAAAATCGTTTTCAGACGGCTAGTCTTTCTATTTCGGATCAAGATTTACTTGATATCCCATTATGTATTACGGATGAGATGAATCATTCTCTGGCCGCAGCCCCTACACCTTTAGAAATTAAAACGGCAGTTTTTCAAATGAACCCCAATAAGTCACCGGGACCTGATGGTTTTGGTGCAAATTTTTTTCAATCCTTTTGGACCACTATTGGAGATGATGTCTGTAAAAGTATTGAAGCCTTTTTCTTCCATGGCAAGCTTCTAACTGAGATTAACCATACCTTGATTGCATTAATCCCTAAAATCGATAACCCAGAAACTGCTAATCATTTCCGACCTATCAGTCTTTGCAACACTCTAATGAAAGTTATCTCTAAAATTCTTGTCAATAGAGTTCGCCCTTTTCTTGACGAATTAATCAACCCCTGTCAAGGTGCTTTTGTCCCTGGGCGCTCCATTCATGACAACATTCTTATTTCCCATGAAATTATGAATGTGTTCAAAAACTCTCATAGTAAGAAAGGCTGGCTTGCTTTTAAACTTGATATGGAGAAAGCATATGACAGAATTGAATGGCCTTTTTTATTTAGTGTCCTTCGAAGATTAGGATTTCATGAAAAATGGATTGGTTGGGTTAAAGAATGTGTGACTACTGTCACTTACTCCCTTATACTTAATGATGAACTCTGTGAACCCTTCTCACCATCCCGTGGCCTACGGCAAGGTGATCCTCTCTCACCTTATCTGTTTATTATTTGTATGGATGTGCTAGCAAGACGAATCATGGCGGCAAGTCACGATCGAAAAAATGGTATTGGGATCAAAATTTGCCCCCATGCACCTAACATCCCCTGTCTCTTCTTTGCTGATGATAGTCTATTGTTCTGTCGAGCCGATAGGCGTGCGTGTCAAACTATTCGTAAAATCTTAAACGATTTCTGTCAACAATCCGGACAACTCATCAATTTTCATAAGTCTGTCATTACCTTCTCTAAGTGCACGCCTAATTCGGCTAGAGGAATGGTGGCCTCTGAATTTTCTATATCACATCACCACAATCTTGGGAAATATCTAGGTTGCCCTGTATTTAGTGGTCGGATCTCTAAACTGACTTTTCAAAATATTATTGATAAAGCTTCTCTCCGCATGAATAAATGGGCTGCTAGCTCTCTTTCTAGAGCTGGGAGATCTGTTCTAATCCAGGCCAATCTGGAATCTCTGCCCTCTCACACTATGCAGTGCTTTGCTCTTCCAAAGTCTACTTGTCATAGTCTTGACAGCATTAATCGAAATTTTTTCTGGAAAAAATCTTCTGCTCAACCATTAAGTGATAATCCACGAAGATGTTGTGCGATGATAAAATGGGATAAAATTTGCACACCTAAAGCCTGTGGTGGTATTGGTCTTCGCAAAACGGAGATGGTTAACAAGGCGTTTATGGCTAAGCTTGGGTGGAAAATTCTGACTGAAGATGATAATCTATGGGTCAAGAGTATGAAGACTAAATATCTTCGTAATAAGGATTTCTTTACTTATAAAATTAAAGTCAATGACTCATGGGCATGGAAAAACATTATGCGAGCAAGGAACCTCTTGCACGAAGGCCTTAGGTGGAAACTAGGTAATGGGAAAACTATTAGCTTTTGGAAAGATTATTGGGGATTGGACTCCTCTCTTCTTAAAGCAACCAATTCTTCAATAGATGAGGTTCCTTTCCCGGATAGCAAAGTTAGTGAATTCATTATCAATAATCAGTGGAATATCCCGAAACTTCAACTTTGCCTTCCTCCTGATTTGGTTAAGACTATAATAGGAATCCCTATTCCTTTTCATGATATTGAGGATGGGTTGTGTTGGGGACTAACAGGTAATGGCATCTTCTCAACCAAATCGGCAACTTGGCTTGGACATGATGTTAAAAAAGACCGGACTCTTAAATGGAAATTTGCATGGATCTGGAAGTTGGACATTAATCCTAAAATTAAGTTTTTTCTTTGGCAACTTTTTCATAAGGCTCTTCCTATCCGAGAGGTTCTCTCAAGAAGAGGAATGAACATTGATATCCAATGCCCGTGCTGTTCTGATTCTGTTGAGACCTTTGATCACCTCTTTGTTGATTGTTCTATTGCTAATTCCTTATGGACCTATGCTATGAATATTAACTGGATAACCAAGGTACCTACGAGTAACTTTTTGGAATGGCTCCATCAGATGATTCAGGACTGCCCTACTGATCCCGATATCATCAAATGCTGCTTTCTGTTGTGGAGTATCTGGAAAGAAAGGAATCTTAAAGTATTCCAAAATATTAACAGCAACCACGTTAGTATCCTCATTAGAGCCCGGTGTTGCTTTACTGAATGGACTCATCGCTCAAGTCTGGATTCTCAATCCTTAGACAACCCCCCTCCCCCAAACACTTCCTTTTCATCTTCTAGACGTGGATCTCCTATTACCGTCAAATGGTCTCCCCCAACACATTCCTTCGTGAAAGTCAACTTTGATGGTTCACTTATCAACGGAAACACGACAGCGGGTTTTGTTATCCGTGACCAGTCTGGCTCTCTGTTGGCGGCTGGGGCAGAACACCTACATACAGACTCGATCCTTATAGCCGAAGCCACAGCTCTTAGGAATGGTGTCAAAACTGCCTTGGATATGGGTTTTCAGAAAATTCATGTGGAAGGTGATAACCTTAATGTCATCAAAGCCATGAGGGGAGAGATTATCATCCCTTGGAGAATTCATTCTATCATCATAGATGCTCGTCGATTCTTGGCCAGGTGCAACCCTTGTATCGTCTCTCACATATTACGGGAAGGAAACAGAGCTGCAGATTGGATGGCAAAATTTGGACACACTTCTTCTTCCCCTATTTTTTGGAATGACTCTAGACATTATGAACTTGATATCATCTTAAGTGATGACCTACTAGGAGTTGGCCTCGAGAGGAGGGGCTCCTAGTTCTTTATTGTAATCTTCTTACCTCAAAAAAAAAAAAAAAAAAAAAAAAAAAAGTAAGTTTTTAATTTTACTTTTTATGCAATTTATTATTGCCAGTTTATTAATTCTTCTTCAGTTAATTAGTTTGTCAATTAATTTACATGCTTTCTTTTATTATATGTGATTTATGTTCGCTAGTTTAGATTTTCGGTTGATTGACACAATCATAACTGAACTAGTAGTGAAATACACAATCTTTTAGGTCAATTCGGTAAACTTTTTCTTTTCAGTTTATTTAGTTTCGTAATTCTTGTGACTTAATTTTGTAAACCCATCCTCATGAGATCGACCTGTATTTGACTGTACTAGCTACAACTACGACGTGCACTTACGGTTATTACTTTTTGTTCAACAAGAGCTAATTTGAGTAAATAGTGAGCTATTACAACATTTAATAATATTTTATTCACTTAAAGTGAAAGATCGAGAAATAACTTCTGGCACGGTAGCAGTAAGCTGTTGCCCTGGTAAAATTATCGGTAGCAGTAAGGTGTTAGTGGAGATACTATTTATTTAGTAGCAGTAAGGTGTTACCAGAATCATTATATAGTTGGCAGCAGTAAGGTGTTACCTAAATTAATGGCTACACCTTATTGGTGGTTGGTCGGACTCGATTGTTACACTTAGCGAAACGGTCCACGAGCTCACTAAATAGTTGAGGTTCTGATAATTATAGCCTAATATATCTCTTCCCAAATTAATAATCAATTTAATAATAAGTTACTAGAAACGTCATATTTAAGAAATTATAATATATATATATATATATATATATATATATATATATATATATATATATATATTTTTGATGCTCCACATAAGTGATCATTTAAAAAATTAGTTGATTCAAAAAATTAAGGGATTTTCCAGCTGTTACCCCTGTGATATTGCAAATTTCAGGTGGTATAAATTCTCATTTTCATATTACAGGTGCTAACCTTGTGGTTTGTTTTTTTGACACTCTGTGACCATTTAAGCAAGGCCCGTTAGTTTTGGCCGTCAAATGGGTTATGTGGCTTTGTTAGAGGTTGTGAATATGGTTTAGCCATTTAACTTTGCTTTGAAAATGGCTTAAATACCCCTTATATTATTTCGCTCCAATTGTCACTAAGATTTCCCTCCCATTTATTCTTATCCCTCTTATTTAAGCATACACAGGCTTACCATTCTATATTCCTCCTCTCTCACCTACGCATATTCCCATTCTCTTTGTCTTCCAATCTTTTTTTTTTTGCAATTGCTTCAAAATGCAATCCCAGGGTCGCTGATACCGTAATTTTTTCGTCTTTAACAATCAATTATGAAACCCCTACTAGAATAGAGAGAGTGAGAGGAAATTGAAATGATGATGTAAGAGCAAATAAAGTGAATAGGAGTAATTGGAGGAAGGGGAGAAGTTTTGCCCGTTGAGTCCAAATAACCCACTACACGCAGCCTTTAAGTAAGGGCAAAATGGGGAATACAGCAAAAACTAACGACAAAGGTTTCAAATCTCACGGAGTGTCAAAAAAACAAACCAAAAGGTTACCACTTGGAACATGAAAATGATAATGTGTATCACTTGAAATTTGTAATACCACAGGGGCACCAGCTGGAAAATTCCAAAAATTAGAATACCTCATGTGTTGTCATATTCCAAAAAAAGATTAATCTAATAGGTTAAGAAAAATCTAATGAAAATTTCTTTATTTGCCAAATAGATGTTAATCCAAAGTTAGCCAAAAAAACATGCCACAATATATAACTATTATTTTAAGATTACTTATAACTTTTGATCAACTTTTTAAAAATTTAAATTTGTAATGCTATTAGAAAGAGTGCGGAATGTACTTCAAAATGAGACCCATTTGTACTAGGTATGTTAATAAGTTGATAGTGTTTTGTTCAAATCCACCCAAACCCAATCATAGGCCTATTTAATATGGTTAAGTTTGGACCCATACTTCTTTAGTTTGTAAATATCAAATATCCACATCCAATTACATTGAATCTAGCGGGTTTAATTTGTCATAAATAAGTCTGATTAAGTAGTATTATTAATGCATATTTGTGCACATATGCATACGGAAATGACGTAACTTTATTAAAAATAAAAAATGATGAAAATTTAGGTAACAAGAAGTCAAAAGGACAAATTAAAAGTGAAAATCAATATTGAGAACAAATCACAAAGTATAAATATAGTGTATTAAACAGGTAACACGCATGTCTTATATAATTGCGTATAAAGTTAATTAAAAAATAGTCATAGCAATTAATAGTGGATAGATAATCGTGAATTATATGAGCCAATTTGCTTTTACTTTCTTTTAAAAAATAGGTAAATTTTAAACGTGTTTAAGTATAATTAGGAACTTAATTTGTATCACTTTGGAAATTTCAAATAAATCTCATGATGAAATCACGAAATCATTGTTGTACAAGTGTATTAAATATGAACCCGTGCAGTGCATATTTATGTACCTAAAGATTGTATAATCAAATAAATATGCATCCATTGTTGCATTGTATTTTGTTGTTTTCAGATTATTTTTATTGTTTTCCTTATATGTAATTGTTACCAAAGTAAATGTGAATTAATATGAATACACTCTACATTCTAAAGAGTTATGAAAGATGATAAATGATCATCAATAGCTTGCTTGAATCTTTAAGTTAAAAGTTAAAAAGGAAAAAATTTCAACCAAAATAATAATAACTTAGAAATTAGTAATATATTACAAACCGTGCAGCGTACGGGTATAAACCTAATATATTAATATAATTAGATAAAACAAGGTATTAACATAACAAAATATAAGATATGAGATATAAGATATAAGTCAAGATGTCTTCGATTAATAAGACACCCTAAATATGATTTTTCAAAAATTATATAAAAATTGTAACACCCCAACTCCTAGTATATAACTATAAATTGGCCAACTTTTTACCCTTAATTGGAGCTCTAGGGGCGAGGGGATTAGTCACTGCTGTCGCCGTTGGATACCCCGGTTTAAACCAAAAATAGAATTAAGTAACTCAAGTCGAAAACCGGCAGAGTTCCATTTGAAAAACTAGCAAACTAGCCAAAATGGCCTAAATAATATCAACCTGTAACATTTATATATCGTAACCAAACCAAGCCCGATCAAATTGAGGCATTCATACTATATATACTTGGCGGAAGCGAACTTCATTGTTGCTGCGGTCTTACCGCCGTATTCCAAAATGCAATACAAGGTTAGGGCTTACTGTATACATATAAAATACCAACTAACTTACAACATATTAACCAACATTACTTATCGGGCATAGACCAAAAGACAACGCCCATATTAGTATCCAAAATATAACTAGTTTAAATCAACTTCAAGCAAAATAGCTAAGTAGACATCCTCACTGGTTCCCGTCCCAACACTGACCTTCACCTGTGAAAAAAACAAAAACATTTGAAAATTTTAGACGAATCTATGTATCCACTACTCCACCTTGTCAAACTAACCGTTAGAAATTCTTTTAAAGATGGGGATGAGAGGGATCGTAAAGCCATTTGAAGACTACTTTCATGCCATGCATTTATAACTTATAGGTGGAACTCAATATACTTAGAATATATGTAGTTCATAAATCAAAACTAAAATAGCTTATTAGCTATGAGCTCTTGAATTGAAACTCAAACAATCACTGATATTCGTTGAAATAGCTTTTATAAACTCATACAAGAACCATAAACTAGTAATTAGTTTAAACCTTATAACCTTGTTATCAAAACACTAATAACAAAGCTAAACAATATACTTCTTCTTTCTTTCCTTTGGCACAAGGGAGTATAGGTCACAGGGCAGCCACTTCTGAGGGTTAGAATTACTATCCACTTTTGGGGGATAATGTCCACTTCTGGGGGACATGGCCACTTATGGGGGCCGTAATTCAAGTAAGGTGTCTCACTAACTCAACTGTTATGCCCAATGGTTACTAAACTAACCAAGGTGCCGTTTTTCACTATAACATTAGTGTCTTGATCTTTAACTGATTCAATATCATATATCCATCGCTTTAATGTCATATATAAAACATAAGTCATGCTTCTTTGCTTCATAACTTAAATATCTTTCATAAATCCTCATCAAGGCATTTTCTTACAAACATAAGAACTTTCATAATCTCTCAATAACATAAGATAGATTTGATTTATATTGAATACTTGAAAAGTATAGTTAGAAACTATCGAAATCAATTCATAATACATGTGTAACATGTTTTCTTTTCTAGGACAACTTTAAATTCTGGACTTGTATGGTTTAAATACTTTACTTATTTTACTTAACAAAACTCATTTTTCTTTCTCTTAAATCCATTGAACAATTTGTAAGGGTAACTAGTAAACATATACCAATACTTTCAGTTCAAAAACATGACATACACACTAGTTTTACTTCATAATCATAAAAAATCTTAAGAACATAATGCCATATGATTTCGATAGCTTTAACACACATATGCATCTCAACAAACAGCTACTATGCTCAAAATCAATTCAAAGAGGAACCGTATGTTAGTGACATAATGGTTACCTCAGCCGGATAGTCCTAATAGCAATACCCACAACTCCAAGCCTCCAATTTCTACAAATTCAACCCAAAAACACTCCAATTATTCTCTAATAAATCTGATTTAACCCAAAGTAATCACTTTTGAGGTTAGGGTTTGAATTAATTACCTAAATCCTTGAATAAGGACCTGTGAGGAGTGTCTGGGCTAGCTGGTGGTGGGACTAGATGTCAAAGGTGGCGCACGAGTTGGTGGCGAGGTGGAACCAGCGAGCCTTCGGTGGTGGAGCTCGCTATTGGCAGCCGATGGTCCCTGTTCCTAGCGACAACAACAACTCCCACGGAGAAGGAGATGAGTCGCCCACTAGCACGGGAAGGAGGAGGGGGTGGCGAGGTGAGGTGGCAGTGGAGCTAGCGGTGCGGTGCGGTCGGTGTGTTAGGATCGACAACCGAGTTTTTTGTGGTCTCTCAAACGCTCACAAAAATAATCAAAGGAATAAAATGAGACAATAAGAAAGACAAGCAATTTTTTACGTGGAAACCCAAAACGGAGGAAAACCACGTTCGTAATAGAAAATATGAGTTGTAGGATGGAATACAATTCCAAGGACACTTCAACCTCTAGTCTAACATGGGTACTTATAGTACTTGAATAACCATCAAGCTATCCCATTTACTACCCATTTACTAGAGGAGTTACATTCTCTTACTACCCCATAACCAATTGCCATAATTCAAAAAAAAAAAAAAAAGTTACAAAACCAAACAACAATTACTACCATAATGGGTATTATTAACTAGCCTTAAGTAAAGAATTAATCAAGCATTGACCAAACTTAAAATCATACTTTTGTTCTCACTTATGCTCCACCACTCAACAACCTCCCACCTGGAGACTAAGGCCACCAACCAAGGAACAACTTGATTCACCATAGTTCATATTCTCCCACCTAGTACGACACCACTCCAATCAACCATGGAGTTCCACCGAGGTATTCGCCAACCTCGTCCTTTCACCAACCTTTCCCAAAGACAACTCAACGAATTCTTTCCGTTCTCTTTTCGTTCTTGGCTCCCACCCGAACGAAACACCCTTCTTTGCCCTTGTCTTTAAGGTTTCACCAATTCACAACTCATCTTGTGCAAATTTCACCCGGCGCGCCCTCGGGCCTTTTCTTATCCCGTCAACGACTTTCTTCTCTGTGTTACCACACCCTGCAATGGTGTACATCGTTCCCCTTCTTGTCCTCCGAGCTATCGTCATAACTCCCTTAACAACTTTCCAGGAACTGCCCTTAAACACAATCTTGCAACCAACTTTATCATGTTGCATCACCGATATCAAGTTTCGTTTTAGACACGGGATATACTTGACAGCACGCAACTCCCATCTACCCCCAGTTAGGGTACGCATCTCCACATCACCTCTACCTAGCACATCCACTGACTTACCATCCGCCAAGTAAGCCTTACCAAATTCCCACGAACAAAATTCCGAAAATTTTCCATGGATGAAGTAGCGTGAAACGATGCTCCAAAATCCAAAATCCAGGATCTCTTTGGCTTCTCGATGCTTAGGGTTAGAGCGTCGTCATCCTCATATTCTTTGCTCGTCACAGATGCGGACCCATCCTCTTGCTCACGTCGACGTCGATCTCCCTTGGTATTTGGACAATCTCTCATGATATGCCCACGTTTACCACAACCCCAACAATTCGGCCCACTTTTCCCTCGCCTATTCGATCTCCCGCGATGACCACCTCTTGTACTCCCCCTTCCTCTACCATCCGGAACCATAGCACCATCAATACCGGAGGACTCTCTAGATTATTTCCATCGAACACTTTCGCTAAGAATCAAATCCCGCACCTCATCAAATTTCAATTGATCTTGGCCCTTTGATGTGCTAATAGTGGTTACAGTTGTGTCCCAACTTTTTGGTAAGGAAGACAACAAGAGTAACGCATTTATCTCATCGTCAAATTTGATGCTCACCGAACTAAGTTGCCGAATGACCGCATTAAAACTGTTATTGTGATCCGCTACTGTGGTTGTACTCGGATCCATCTCCAGGTCAAACAACTTTCTCATCAAGAACACCTTGTGTTGCTGCCGATGGTTTTTCGTACATATTATCCAAGGACTTCATCAATTTCGACGTCGTAGTCACTCCCATCACATAGAAAGCGACGTTCCTTACCAGTGTTAACCTCACCACTCCTAGCACTTGTCTATCCAGCTTCTCCCAGTCTGCTTCCGACATGGACTCCGGCTTCTTGCCCTCCAACGGAAGATCCAATTTCTTTTGATACAAATAATCCGTTAGTTGCATCTTCCTGAATGCAAAATCGTTCCCATTGAATTTCTCAATAACAACTTTCGTTCCCCCCATTTTTGTGGAATCACCAAAGAAATCTCTCACCCTCAACCTCGCTCTGATACCAGTTGTTAGGATCGCCAACCGAGTTTTTTGTGATCTTTCAAACGCTCACAAAAACAATCAAAGGAATAAAATGAGACAATAAGAAAGACAAGCAATTTTTTACGTGGAACCCAAAACGGGAGAAAACCATGGTCGTACTAGGAAATATGACTTGTAGGATGGAATACAATGCCAAGGACACTTCAACCTTTAGTCTAACATGAGTACTTATAGTACTTGAATAACTATCAAGCCACCCCATTTACTAGAGGAGTTACATCCTCTTACTACCCAATAACCAATGGCCATAATTCCAAAAAAAAAGTTACAAAACCAAACAACAATCACAACCATAATGGGTATTAGTAACTAGCCTTAAGTAAAGAATTAATCAAGCATTGACCAAACTTAAACTCATGCTTTTGTTTTCACTTAGGCTCCACCACTCAACACGGTGGAGTCGGTGATGGTGGTGATAGAGAGAGAGAGAGCTCGCGTCAGGGAGAGGAGAGCTGAGTTGATTGTTGATGTCTTTAAGTGGATAAGTGAGACTATTCCCTATATATATTTTCCATTTCCCTTTTATTTCTTTTCTCTCACAATCACAATTCCTACTACATCCACCCTTACCTAATACCTCAAATTCTAGTATTAATCTTATAAATCAACTCCATTAATCCTCATTATTTCTCATTTGTAGGTATGCTATTCTAACTCTCAAGTAACTTATAACTGTTAGCCGAAATTCTTAATTTATTAGAAATATAACTCCAATTCTAATGTAGCTATCATCACTTAACTGAATTTTAAAAACTAATAACTCAGCTCGTTATAACTCGAATACTCATAATTCTTTAACTTAGAAAATTTATGAGCTTGCTAATATAAGCCTATTATCCGAAAATAATAAGAAAATTGATGGGTATCACAAAAACCCTATATGCATTTCATTATTTTTACAGGGTGAGGTGAAATTTACTCATCATAAGCTGGCTTTTCTCTTTTTATTCTTACAGATGCATGACGGGAGCTTTTGGGTGTGTTTGGCAAGGATCGCAAGAGTATATTACTAGTAGTTTATTTTGTTTGTAATAGAACATTAGTGTGTGTTATTCTTAGACTTAAACTAAACCCTGGTTTGTAATAATATTATGGGTAATTTTCACTCCAACCCCCTTAAATTTGCACAAATGTCACGCAGGATCAGTACTTTTCGAAAATGTTAGTCCACCCCCTTGAAGTATTGGGGTGGAATGATAATTGCTAATATCTCTTATTATAACCTCATTAAACATGCAATTAATTTAATTTCTTCCTTATTAATCATTCAGGGGGATGGAGTGAAAATTACCCATAATATTATTACAAACCAGGGTTTAGTTTAAGTTTAAGTATAACACACACTAATGTTCTATTTATTAAGACTTTAGGCATAATCTCATCTTTAATAATTCAGTTTATCTTTCTTATAACCTTGTATATGGTATATGTGTGTTTATGAGTTATAGATGGTGTTAGACACACGTATATTGTACACACGGGGTAGTTTGGCTAGTCGTTGTTCCTCCATCAACGACATAGACCGAGTTTTGAGGAAGGTAGGAAAAGGGTCTTGGTGTTTGATGACGTTATGATGTTATTAAACTTGGGGCTAAGGCCATTGAGGGTATACATCACCAGGTATTCGTCGTCAATGGATTTGCCGACGAAGGAGATCGGCCAAAGACTTGATCTTGTGAAAATAATCAAGGTTAAAAATAACCATCTTAAATATTACAATGCATATAATATAGCCACTTGGACATTTTTTTCAGCCCATTTTATCTTTACCTAATTTATTTCACATTTGATTTAAATAAAAAACAAAAAATAAACACTCTTTAAAACTGCTAGGTTGAGGCCAGTGATGGGGAGGGAGGACATGAAAAAGTGTTTTGATTTATTTCACTTTAATACTTGCATCTCACTTCGTTACTTTTTTCGTCAGTTTGCTGACGTGGCATAGTACATTAAGGCAATCAATTAGTTTACAATGACCGTTATAGTAATTTTGCATATGAAAACTAACATTTTCTAACTTGAAACAATAATCACTTTGACAATTTTATCCATTAAGTGAGGGAAGTAAAGTAACTACAACTTCTTTTGTTCATTAAATGTGAGAATATGTCTTCTACCATATGCCATGTCAGCAAAACTGACGTAAAAAGTAACGGAGTCAGAGGTAAAAAATAAAGTGAAATTTTTTATCGGATCTCAGGTCACCAAAATGGGAATAGTTAAATCTGAGGTCACCAGTTTAATATTACACTATACATCAGGGTACCAAAATGGAATTTTTCCATGATTAAATAAGAAAACATGATCAAATGCTTATGAGTAAGTGAACGGAATGATTTTGATGATGTTGATCATGATGATCATGATAATTGGTTATGTGAATGATGAGAAAATGATGAATGTGTGATGATAATGATGATCATGAGATTGTTGGATGTTTGATAAACACATAACTCTAGAATAAAATATTAATTACTTAAAGTGGAAGAAATCGAGGAATAACTTCTGACTCAATACCGATAGAAGGGTTACTATGAATATGTTTGCACATTAGAAACCTGGCCAGTTTCTTGATGAATAGCCTCAAAGATAGAACATCCAGCCTATGTTTTTTTGTGATTTAGCCCATACGGGGTGGTATTATGATTATGGCCTTATTGGCATGATTGAGATATTGAGAAAAGATTGATTATTGATTATTGATATGAAATGATATGATTATGATATGAATAGGGTCCGCACTAGGACCTGCTCTCGATGGGAGTGCTGCTCAGAATCGGATTGCACATGTGGGGCATCCGATATTGATAGTCTGCGGTTCTAAAATAAATCCCTAACGACCAATTCACTTGAAATTATAAAACATCAAAGACCTCTCAGTTGATACATACTCATGTGACTCATTTGGCAACAAAATTTGACTTTCTGTTGACAGCAGTATATGGTCATAATGATCAGGGAGATAGGAAGTATCTATAGGATGATTTGGTGGGTATTCAGGGAGCACATTTCAGCCCATGGATCATTGGTGGAGACTTCAATTATGTGCTGAATCTTGAGAAGAGAATAGGATCTCCAATAACACTTTCTGAGATTCAAGAATTCAGAAAATGTGTAGATGATTGTGGATTGATTGATATGAAATCAACTGGTGCCTTTTATACATGGAGGAATAAGAGGGATAATGATAGATTGGTGATGACAAAAATTGATAGAGTGATGATAAATGAGAAGTGGATTGAACAAGCACCTGAAGCAATCACTCAGTTTATGCCTGAAGGATTATATGATCATAATCCAGCTGTGATTCAATCCATGGAGAATGCTAAAAGAGGTAAACCTCCTTTTAGGTATTTTAATATGTGGAGTCAAGATGAAGATTTTGTGAGAGAAGCCTGGGAGAGTAGCATTAATGGTACACCCATGTTTGTGTTGATGCAAAAGCTGAAAAGACTGAGAGGCCCCCTCAGGAAGCTTAATAGAGTTAAATTTGCTGATATAGAGAGGAATGCAAAACAAGCACAACATCAATTATTTGAATGTCAGAGCAAGCTGCTGCAAGAGCACCCTGATGATACACAAATGAGGAATATGGAGAAACAACTTTCTGCTCAATTTTACCAGTTGCAAAAAGCTAGAAATAGCTTCCTCAAGCAGAAGAGTAAGGTCCATTGGCTGCAAGAGGGAGACATGAACACCAGGTTCTTCCACTCTTCCCTGAAGAGCAGAAGGATGCAAAACAGAGTTTATCTCATCACTTGCATGGATGGTCACACCAATAAAGGGCAAGAAGCAGTTGCAAATGCCTTCCTCAACTTCTACAAAACTCTCTTGGGTACTAGCAACAATCACAGATCACATGTGAGCAGTTGGGTGGTTCAGAAGGGGAGAACTTTGAATGAGGAGCAGAGAGAGCAGCTTTGCAGAGGGTTCTCAAGCACTGAGGTGAAAGAAGCTCTTTGGTCTATACCAAATGATAAGGCACCAGGGCCTAATGGCTACTCAAGTAAGTTTTTTTTAATGATTCTTGGCATATAGTTGCTGATGATTTTACTAAAGTAGTGCTCAATTTTTTTGTAAGTGGTAGAATGTTAAAAGAAGCAAATAGAACCTCTATCACTCTCATTCCTAAACATAGCAATGCTACCTCTGTGAGTGACTATAGGCCTATTTCGTGTTGTAATACTGTCTATAAGGTGATTTCTAAGCTGTTATGTAAGAGACTCAGTTTTGTGCTAGCAAAGTTGATATCTGGCAGCTAGGCTGGTTTTATTAAAGAGAGAAGTATAGTGCAAAACATACTTGTATGCCAAGACCTGAGCAGGCTCTACAATAAACAACATATTTCAAGTAGGTGTCTTATGAAAATCGACTTGAAGAAGGCTTATGATTTAGTGGAGTGGAATTTTGTGGAGGAGATGATGTTTGCTCTGAATTTCCCAACAAAGTTCATAAACTGGGTTACGGCATGTGTGAGGTCAACAAGCTTCTCTAAAATGGTGAGTGGCTCATTAACTGAGAGCTTTGAGGGCAAAAGGGGTTTGAGGCAGGGAGACCCAATATCTCCCCTCCTCTTTGTGCTAAGTGTGGAGTATATGTCAAGTGTCTTTGAATAAGTCACCAACATGCCAGGCTTTCAATTTCACCCTCAATGTAAAAGCTTAAGATTGTGTCATCTGTGCTTTGCAGATGATATAATTCTTTTCTGCGAAGGAGAATATAATTCTATCATGTTACTCCTAAGAGAGCTTCAAACTTTTGCCTCATCTTCTGGTCTTACTGCAAGCAGTGCTAAATCTGAAATTTTCTGTGGAAATATGGATGCAGAAATTATTCAGGATGTTGCTGCTCTGTCTAGTTTTAAGGTTGGCAAGATCCCCTTTAAGTATCATGGGGTTAATATTTCATCTAGAAGACTTAACTCTGCTGATTGTGACCTTTTAGTTGACAAAATGGTCAGGAAAATTCACACATGGGGTCTCATATGCTGGAAGGCTTCAATTGGTCAACTCTGTGCTAATGGCAATTTATTCTTACTGGTGCACAATTTTTGTTCTTCCCTCAAGTGTCTTAAAGAAGCTCACTGCCATTTGTAGAAATTTTTTGTGGAGAGGAAAAGCAGAGTATAAATCACCTCCCCTTGTAGCATGGGATCTGATATGTAAACCAAAAGAATCTGGTGGCCTAGGACTTGGAAATCCACTTAAATGGAACTATGCAGCTGTTGGCAAACTTGTTTGGCATATATCCACGAAATCTGACATGCTTTGGATAAAATGGGTAGATCATATTTACATGAGAGAGCAAGATTGGTGGTCATACCAACCCCAAACAGCTGGGTATGGAAAATAGTATGCAATATCAGGAATCTTATGAGAGATGGGTACAAAAATGGAGAGTGGGAACAAGACAAGAAGGGTTATACAGTAGCTAGTGGTTACCAATGGCTTAATGGTCCTAATGAGAAGATGCAATGGACCAGGTGGGTGTGGAACCCTCTAAATATCCTAAAGCACGTATTCATAGCATGGCTAACCATGTTAGGGAAGTTTCAGACCAAAGACAGAACTGTTCAAGCTGAAGATTAGTCAAGATGACATATGTCCTCTCTGTGCCCAAAATACTGAAATAGTGGAGCATATATTTTTCCAGTGTGACTTTAGCTACAGGTGTTGGCGGTTTTATGTAGCATGGATAGGTGTGAACAGGCATAACAGAGACTTACAAGCAAATTGGAAGTGGATGATGAGGAGATCTAACTCAAAGCTAAAGCAGACTGTATACAGTGCCATGTTTGTGGGGTTGATTTATGAAGTATGGAAGGCCGGAAACGAAGCTGTTTGGAGCAATAAAATTACAAGGCTATAAATTTTGTTCACAAGAGTACTCAAGCAATATAAGTTTAGAGTAAACATTGTAGATACAAGAAAAATGAAAGATTGTGATAGTCTGATAGACAATGGTTAGATAGTGTCTTTTAATTTCCTCTAGGGTGGACTTGTACAGGGAGGCCCTACCTAATAGGTAAGCCTTGTCAAGTTTATTAACCCTTGTTTCTTTTGATATTGACAATGTCTTGTAAATGTGTTGCTTGTTTGGTCAACTACTTCTTTTCACCAAAAGAATATAGTTTATTATTATTATTATTATTATTATTATTATTATTATTATTATTATTATTATTATTATTATTATTATTATTATTATTATTATTATTAGGAAAATTTCACGTGGTACCCCTGAACTTTGGAGAAATGCACAGCGTGTCCACAAGTTTGGAGAAATAGATGTGGTACCCCTGTACTTTGCTTTCTATCATAAAAGTAACTCTCCGTTACGTTTTGAATTTTTTTTGAAAAAAATTTCAATTTTGCCCTTACATGTAATTTGAAGGTAGTACATAACAACTAGGGTTGAAAATATTTCCGTAACCAATATGTTTATGGTACCCTTGAACTTTCCAACCTTTTTACATGGTACCCTTGAACTTTCCAACCTTTTTACATGGTACCCCTGAACTTTACAACCATTTTACATGGTACCCCTGGATTATGAAAAATGCATGAAAAAGATAAGAAATAAGATAATGTTGAATACTTTGTTGCATTTTGCGACTAAATTGAGACTTTAGCATCATGGTTAAGCATTTGCATGCTCAAAAAATGTCATGTACATCCCTATATTTGCTCCAAAGATTTACAATCAAAATAAAATATCCAATATAAGGTATTTCATAAGAATTCTACACATGATCAACTTGATACTTACCCATATGTACCCTAACATATTTATATTCATATATATATCCCCAAAGATTTACATCCAAAAACAAAATATCCAATCCAAAGTACTTCAAAAGAATCCTACACATTATCAACTACTTATGTTCATTTTTATTTTTTTTGCTTCATCAGTGATAGGAAGAAAGTCAGTCCTCAACAATATACAATCCAAAGTATTTCAAAAGAAAGCTCCAGCTTCAAAAGTCCAACATGCATCAAAAAATGAACCCGAGTAGTTCATCTTGTGTAGGATTCTTTCGAAGTACTTTGGATTGGATATTTTTTTTGGATGTAAAACTTTTAGGGTATATTTGGATGTAAATCTTTTGGGGTACGTATGAGGATGTATATGACATTTTTTGGGCATGTTAGTGCTTTACCGTAGTGGTTAAGTCTCAATTTAAACACAAAATGCAATGAAGTATTCAATATTATCTTGTTTATTATCTTTTTCATGCATTTTTCATAATTCAAGGGTAACATGTAAAATAGTTGTAAAGTTTAGGGGTACCATGTAAAATAATTGAAAAGTTCAGGGGTATCATAAACATATTGCTTACAAAAACTTTCTCAATCCTAATCATTGTGTGCAAAGCTCAAATTATATGTAAGGGCAAAATTGGAATTTTTTTTTAAAAAAAATTCAAAAATTTAACGGAGAGTTACTTTCATGATAGAAAGCAAAGTACAGGGGTACCACATCTATTTCTTCAAACTTGTGGACATGCTGTGCATTTCTCCAAAGTTCAGGGGTACCACGTGAAATTTTC
>BSSO01000406.1:0-34645 GCA_030267885.1 Mesembryanthemum crystallinum
GAAAAAATACCCCTTCTTCTTTCTTCTTAATTTCTGTGCCCAAATGGTTTGTAAACGTTTGAGTTGGACAGAGGGAGTAATATTTTACGATAAACATAAAAAAAAAATACTAAAATTGAGATGTGTAGTTATTCACATGTAAGTGCAATTCATAAATACGGAAAAATGGAAAGAATCCTTATCCAATTAAGATATACTCCATAATATTATCCCTAACAGAGAAACAATTATCGTTAGAGACATTATTATCTGTAGATATTATATTACATAATGCTATAAAAGAAGCTAAATTTACAATGAAGTGGACACAAGTCAGAGCAATCAATGGTAAAAATCCTTGCTTTTGATCACTCTTTTATACAAGGGTGTTTAATTTGTGCACCAAAAAAGAATCAAAACATACCCACAGTCTTGCTTAGTAACCAAAGCACTAGGGATAACTCTACCCCGAAAATAGTATGGAGGTATGTCCTATCCAACATGAACCCAAACACCGTGATTCCGGCTCTATTGTTCTCTAGATAAGTCACTGCAAAATAGTAACAAATTATCAATTTCAATCATCAATAATAATATTTTTCATGTATATGGATTATTAGTCTCAAAAATCGCCTTTTCAAAATACGGTTTTTATATACTTTACAAAATAACAATTTATGATCTTGGTTTTTAGAAGAAAAAAATTAAGAGCATTTTGTTATAGTGAAACCACCCTTAATGAGCATCAAAATGACTTAATTTGATAATCAGTTAAGAGAGAAATGGAAGTGACAAACACTTCCAATGATTATTAGCGAACAAAATATAACCGGTGAAATGTCAAATTTTGCCATTTTTATGTTTTAAAGGTGGTTCAATTATGGTATAATATTTACTATAAAGATGGTCTATTAAAAAGAAAGTTATAAGAAGGTCACTTTTCAGATAAAGACACGTCTAAAATGTGATTTTTGACAAATAGTTCTGATTGAAGTGAAATTAGCTAAAGCTTTCAAGGATCAAAAGATGGATTATACTGTATTTGCTTCAATGTACATACCTAATGCTTGCCTCTTATGATAGGAGATTGTATTTACAAATGTAGGCGCCATCTTCGTGTTCTCGAGCTCATCCTCACTGTGTCCTTCTTCATCATCAGACTCGTAGTTGGTGTTGAAGGGGAACACTAGTGGTGAAGAAGATGATCGGATGATCGGAGTCTCGTTATCTGTGCCATCGTAAGAGTCGATTGTGGCACAGACGTGCCACTTAGCAGCCAAGGCAGTGATGGACAGTGCCTTGTGTGTGATCTTTGCTGAACTTCCTAGGCATATGCAGAGTCCTGTTACTAGGGTAACTGAACATAGCTGCAAATCCAAATCACAATTTAAGAAGAATTGTCACATTAAAACTTAATTAAAAGCATAATGATCCAATGAAGAACATGACTCCTGTGTCAAATCAACCATTTTGAATGATCATTGTTGTGATCTTAATCAATGATACAACTCATGTAACTTTGTTCAGAATACTTTGCATTCGAGTCACTTATATGTTTGTGAGAAATTTTTAGTCAAAAATTGCTAACTTTGCATTCTAAACAGGATAATAATTCATGAGATAGAGGGAATAAGAATTACCGCGAGTTCTCCAGCAGTGTAAATATCGACATTGCTACTGGACTTGGTGGTGACAAGCAAAGAAGCAAGCTGGCTAGCTGTGACAGCGAGTAGGTTGAACAAAATGAAGGCTCGGAACCGATGGCTAATGATCCTCAAAGTCTTTCTGATCCTTAGATGCTCGCATAATACAGACGCAACATCTGTTTCCACACGAAAAACTTGAGCAAAATCCTCCAGCCTAAGTATCTGAAGGTAGCAACTGGCTCGATAAAGGACACATACTAGGAAGAAGATCGATGTTCGATAGAGCCACGAGCATTGCTCCAAGATGAAGGCAATAGAGTGGTTCAAAATGACATTGCCCCAATGGGGGATTTGGGCACCCCCTGTGACGTACCACCAGATTTTATAAGCTGTGTCAGCCGCGAAACAAGGGAGCACAAACATACACAGGATCTTGATCGATTTCTGCAAGAGTCAAAGGCAGGTAATTGAGCTTCTTATCATCATAATACATCTTGTTGAGAACATATATAGGCCTCTACTTTGTAGCTTTTCCAACACATAAGTACGCAAAAAGTGTACATAGGTCGATGTTACATAGATAGTAATAGTCTTTTACTTACGTGAAAGAAAAAGTAAGCTGTAGTGCAAAATTGATTTGAACTGAGGGCAATATGATGATATGAAAATGATGAAGAAAAACCTACAAGTTTGCTAACCTTTCCTGCATTGATAATTAGAACGAATAACTAAATTGTGAGTATCTTTCAGTTTCTAGATCCATCAAAAGAATCATCTTTGCTAATAGATGTAGTATTCGATGTCGGTATGTGCCTTTGGTTTGATGGACTACATGTCACAAACTCAAAGATAGATTCATATTCCTTTATCCTTTACTCTTTGCATCGTTCTTTCGCAGTTTTGCTACAGGTTGTAAGTTTTGTGACAGAACGATGCTGAATGCCGAATCCAAATATAAAAACACCTCAAAATACAGTCTAAGTTGTATAGATGGATATCTTGAATTAAGCGAATTACAGCAAAAAAAAAAAAAAAAAAAACATGTATTTTCCCCAACTTTCTTCATAGACACTCAAAGGACTATGACTCTCATATTATATACTCATACTATCATACAGAGAACATAGCTATAACTTCGAGAGCTTCAATTTCGAAGCCCTTTATTTGATATATATACTATTGATATTGATTTTGCACCGACCAAGATAAAGCATATGTCTTAAAAAAAAAAAAAAAAGAGCTTAAAACTTGCAAACTGATTCATACAAAAATGATCAAAACCTACGGACTCATTCACTAATCAAGTAATCACTAACATATACTGATCAAAAGTTACTAATTTTCAAAAAATTTCATAGCTTTTACAGGTTATGATCTACTACATTCATATTAATTTTAATGTATAAACTCACATGCCAAAGAACCTCAATTCCTTCGCAAAATCATAAACCCAGATTCCCAAAATGCCAAAAATCTCAAAATATTGACGTATGGTATAATTTTTCCCTCCCCTGTTTTCAAACAGAGTACTAACTATTAGGCAAAATCACATACCTGAAGTTGAATTATGTAACCCTTTCGAACCTTATCACTTTCAGCACAGAGCTTATCAAGGAAAAGAAACTTCCTAAGCCCAAATTTCCTGTCAAAGTGAGCTAGACAAAGATATGAAAGAACAGAGATTGAGGAGAGAGAAAGCTCAACGACGGCGTCGAAGGGCTGTTGATGATCTTCATCACAGGTGGAGCAAGACAAGATGAAGTGAGATAAAACTGGTACCCCAACACAGAACAAGAAGAAAACAGACCATGAAATGCTGGCTTTCCAAGGATTTGATTGATCAACACATGCCCATGTTAATAAACTTGTGAAGCTCTTCAATTCATCATCTTCATAATCTTTGAAGTGAACCTTTGATGATTTTGGTGATATAAAACTCTCCCTCTCTTGTTCTTCCATTTTAGAAAAAAAAAAAAAAAAAAAAAAGTTAATCACTTTGATTTTTGCTTGATTGATTGGAATCAAAAGCTCTCTCTGTTTTAATATGCCCTGTTCTGTTCTGTGTATATATAGTATGATTGGTAGTATGTGAAAACAGGGGAAATTAAATTATTAAAGTAAGTTTTTGTTTTTGAATCTCTCAAGGCTCAAGTCTAGCCTGAGCTGGTTGTGGGACCCAATTGTTTACTACGTGAGTAGGCAAAAGGGGTTGGGCATTGTCTAATGATATTGTGACATTTTGATTTTGTTTGTGCTTATTCTCATGTATTTGGAGTAGTATAATTTATATTGGTCCTATGATTTGATACAACCTACCATCATGAATTCATCAACCCTCCTACTTTTATGTTAGCCACATACACATGTTTCTATGTCAATGGATTTCAAGATTTTCACTATCTTTAATCATAAAAAGGTACAAGATTTGAGAAAAAGTTCAGTGAGTTCGGGTTCGAATTTAGTGATTTTGGATTTTACTTTTAGATTAAAAGTTATTTTCGTTTTATGAATTTCGGGTTTGATATAGGTTAATTAGCAATACATCATCGTCGCAATACATTATCGTCGTGATTGGACCGAATCATATTTTGCCGAATCTTAATATGACCGCTTATCATATACAAACATTCAATATGTACATCAAATAGTCATCAAATTAAACATGATCTAAAATTCTAAATGAATATCTCTTAGAAATTTCTGCTTCTTATAACGGATTGATATATCCCCTAGTATAAGCAAGTAGGTTATACTTCGAAAGCTAGATCATAGTGCTAAGAAAGGAATTCTTTTTAATATTCCATCAGCATTTCTATTGAAAATAGCAAGGAAATTTAATTTCTATCATTTCGAAAGAAAGGATACTTGAACGCAAAATATTTTTACAAGTGTCACTACGCTTCCCATCTCAAACTCTTGTTCTGTTCCATTATCAAAGCTTTAGAATTAACTTCCTTAATATAAACTATCTAGTTGGATGCATCCAAGCCCCATTCTAGAAGTCAAATGGAAGAGAAAACAAAAGAAAAAGTTTAATTGATATCTTTGTGAGAGAGAAACAGTTGACAAGTAGTCACCTAAAAAAGGTATTTAGAAACATGAGGATAAGTGTAGATTTATGTATACATCAAGAGTTTGTAATTCACCTAAATTTCTTATATATCCCGTGATTTATATGTCCAGATGTGTGATATTGAAGCTATATATGTGGATGTGGATGGGACTAGATACAGTGCAAAATTGTGGATGAGTTGCCTAAAAGCTATGCCAGTGAAGTTTTCAACATTAAATTCAAGTAATCAAAGTGGGACTTGTTTTTTGTGGGACTTGCATGATGCTCTACCTAAACCCAAAAAGGCAACATAACACGATTCTTGATGGTCTAATAACATGGCAAATTATGTTCTTAGCACATTAATCGTGTACGTTTTTGTTTTCTTGCCTTTTGGTTAATTCATAAGGCAATAATTCTTGTGTCAAGCGGCCTAATATATCAAATTTTGGGCGTATAAACCTATGTACGAGCTACAAACGAAATCTGTACTCCCTCCGTCCCATATAAACCTTAAGAAACCATTTTGAGCGTGAAGTTTAAGAAGAACTTGTGTTATTGTATTATAATGTGAATGGGATTTTTGTAGTTAATTTTTTTATTGTGAGTGTGAGAGAGAGTTTGGGGAGGGTTATATAAGGTAGATATAGTATTGGATTATTTTATTACTGTTCAAAGATGTTGTAGATTATTTTTTTGGTGCGAAGATGTTGGTGATTATTTTATTATTGTTTAAAGATAGTGGAGTGGTTTGTTAAGGTTTGTATGGGACAAAAAAAAATGGTGGTTTATTAAGGTTTATGTGGGACAGAGGGAGTATCAAATTACAACCAGTTCTGGCCCCAATTCTCTTATGAATGCCTATATTTCAAAATCTTAAGTTTGATGATAGACATTCGAATAATTTGTGATTTTGTACTCTAATGTTGTTCATTTTATGTATATATATTGGTGTGAAGTACGTGGATAAATATAGTGGTCTACTCCCTCTGTTTTCACTAAAATCCTTACGTTTTGATTTTGCAAATTCAAAGTTTTCAAATTTTGACTATTGATATGTGAATAAGTATAATGATTTACAAAGTAACCAAAAAAAAAAAAAATTTCTTGATTCATCTTAAATACTTAATATATTCAAAATATCAAAAAATTTATAAGTACAATTATTCATGGTCAAAGTGTTATCTTAAAGACCATGCAAAGTCAAAGCATAAGGATTTCAATGAAATAGAGGGATGGAGTAATGATTTGTTGTGTGTGTGTTTTTCCTTTTCAGATGAAAGATTTATTATTGACAATAGAAGATTCCAAAATTGAAAATGAACATCCATGGGTCATTAGTCCTCCTATGAATAATGAAAATAATGGTAGCATTTTAAGGGTTTGTTCTTTACGTCTAGTTTTTGAAGTGCTGGAGTTGGAGAATGATGGGGAATGCTGAAAAATTTTGAAACTTTTTACTTATTGTTAGAGTTTGTTGAAAGTTGTTGGGGTTTGTTAGAGAATGTTGGGTTTCAACAAAAATAAGACGAAAAGAATAGACCCTAAGTATGCTTATATTATACAGCTTGTCTTGTATTAGACGCGTCTCAACAAAAATAATTGATGAGACGCCCTTAAAAGGATGAGTTTTTGCTAGAAAATGATAAGTTTTTACTAAAAAAAAGTAAGTTCGTACACAGTATATTTTATCATATTAGCAAACCTTTCATGTTTTGTAAGAAAATGGTGAGTTTTATAAAAGAGTGAGTTTTCAAGTTAAAAGGGTTAGTTTATGGTCCGTCTCACCAAAACAAAGATGAGACGCGTCTCATTTGAGAATTTGTGTATATTATATGGGGTATGACCATGTTTTGTGGTTCCTTCATAACACTTGTGATATACTACTCATCTTAGTACTAATAACAAAAGACTGTCTTTCAATTTTAGGACAAAGACCCCAAAAAATTGCACTCCAGTACTAATTAGCATGATGACAACCGACATTGTATAGAGCATCACAAATTGTATCAAAGTCAATTCATGGCGCAGCATACGATTGTTGATAGATATGTTGTTTCATATTTGATGATTTTTGAGATAGCCTTCTTTGTGTTGCATATTGCATTGCGTTAGCTTTTGAAATAGGGAATTTGCAAACTACGTTCACAACAAGGAACGTGTAACACTTGCATTTCTTCATCAATTAATGAGGATAAAGTATCATAATATACATTGGTAATACAAAAATAATCAAAATCAAATTCCATCTCGATAATTCATAATTTTTTAATATTCAAACGATATGCAAAGGAAGCTCAAGTAGTATAAGTTTCATATTGAGCGTTTATTTAAAATAATTCAAAAATCTTTTATTGTGGATAATATATTGAAATTTAAGTGTTTCAGTGAAATCAAAATTTGAAGGATATTATTTGGATAGTGAAAAAAGTACGTAAATTATTTTTCAGGTGATTTATGATAAACTTTTAACTGATGAGATATATATTTGCGGACATTAGTTTGTGTAAATATGGAAAATGATGATCACTCGATCATGTGAAGAATGTTAGCATTTATTTTTTTCTTTGTGATAAGGATTTTCGATCCTCCAGGCAGGTATTTTTCTTTTTTTCAAACATTCAATTTAGAAGAAGTTAAGCATCTTTGTGATGATCAAAAGGATATGGAACAAAACATGAGTTTCTTGTGATTGACGTTCGTGCATTTTTCTCAATAATTAGGTGCTTATATATTGATCACATTAAAAGCATGGCGAAACATGCTACAAATAGCACTTGAGGGAACAAGTTAAAGATATCAAGAATACACCTATTATGGTTGAGCATTCAGAAGCACAAAGAACATTCATCCAATGTATTATCAATAAAAATTAAAAAACTTAAACAAAAGCTAGATACAACCTGCCAGATTGGAGCACCATCACCCATACCTTGAGCTGTGCCCTAGCCGCATCCAGGAATAATGGCTGATGTCCAGTGACATTTGTCCTACTCATGGTCCATCAAATAACATGACAACCACAGGACAGGAATCTCACAACGTTAAATAAAAGATTAATAACCTCTACAAACATCAAAAGAAAAGATCAAATACCTAAGATTGACATTCATGCATGAATAGCTAAATTGAATTTCTAAACAAAAACATGAGAATTCCAAATGAGATGACTTGATAAATGATAATTTGTTATGTCTTTCTCAAGCCAACTTATTATCTTGTCTATCTAAATTATAAAGGAATTCTTCCAAGTACCTCAAATATTGTTGCATGTTTTCTTTATTTTAGTCTTGTTTTTTTTTTTTTTTTTTTTTTGGATAGAAGATTTTATGAGTATATTATAAACATTATATATGTCATTTGTAGGTATATATATTGAAAAATTGGTAAGTATATTATTCTAAAATTACAAAGGGATACCGATGTGGCACCCTCGAGAAAGTTACAATTACAATCTCAGTGTTGGGTACAACCCAAAGAAAGCAAAGATTGAGTATCAGTGTAATACTCAATCAAAACTCAGTTTAACTACTATACTAGCTACAAAATTACATGCCTTTATACAGTCTAACAAAGAGATTGTATTGAATGTGTAGGTATATGTAGTCATAACTAAAAATGATATTAGGTCAGGTTGGCCCGGTGTTCGATATGACTCACCTCACAAATAACACGACTCAGGCACGATGCATGTGCTAGGTTGGACTTATGTTTAAAAAAATTTGATTGTTGAAATAAAAAATCGGTGCCCAAATATGGTAGGCTCGATACAATGTGATTTGACCCACCCCATATATTATTTTATATAAAAAAAAAAATTGAACAAGAGCTAGACACAACCTACTAGCACGAAACATGATCATAAGTTTGAGACGAGGCAAAGCATGACACAACATGACACAAAACACGATCACCCATACCTTAGGTCGTGCCCTAGCCGCCTCCAAGCACAATGGCCGATGCACAGTCACATTTGTCCTACTCATGCCCTATTTTTTTCTCAAGATGGCTTCAAATCGGGCCCATTCAAATTGGGCCTAAATCCAGTGTTAAATGGGTCATGTTATGAAACCTCTTGAGTTTAGGTGGCCCAACACATCATCACATCATTTGTCAATTGTCTGAATGTCTCCAACAACTTGCGTATTATTGTCTCCAACTTCCAAGGCCTTAACAATCAAATATCACGTCTATCAACAATCAACAATTCCGGCAAACCGCCTAAACTCCAAATCCGCATCATTTTCACCATTTTTCCATCAAAAACGACGCGCATTCTCAGTAAACGATTTCCAGCGCTCTGTTTGGCTGCGCCATTGTTTCGTATTCAAAATCAGTCGAATTCCTAAATTTCATTACTCTCCTCCAAACACTCACTTGAGGAGAGAGAAAAACAATGGCGTCGCCTCTCTCTCCGACGCTTCAATCAGTGTCTGCAATTTCAACAATTCGTCGAAGTTCCGTCGCTTTCAGCTCCTCAATCCCTTTACGACGCTTCAATTCTCTCTCCTCCTTCAACCTCACTCGCCCCAATCATCGACTCATTCCAAGGTTGAACTTCAATCAGTTGTTTTTTCTTCATTCATTCAATTTTTGTTTGTTATGTTTCGTATTTGATGATTTTGATTGTTGTAATTTCTGTAGCAAGTTTTTGCGAGTTCGAGCTACGATTTTGCAGGATGATGAGGAGAAAGTGGTGGTGGAGGAATCGTTTCAGTCGGAAACCTTATCGGATATCAAAGAGCAAGCAAAAGATGATGAGGTTTCAATTAGCGGCTTTGAGAGAGGGGTCATCAAGGTCGAACAATCAATCAATATCTTCTTAACGGTATAATTCTCACCTTTATTTATTGTCTCCGTCTAATTAGAAATTGTAGTGGTATGGTAGAATTCCTTTTTACTTTGCGTAATTTGTGAGGATGTATACTTGAAATGATCTCATCTTAAGCTGAAATGAACTCAACTGTACGTGCTGAACTGAATTGAACTAAACTGAATAAATAGTAATTTGTGAGAAAAAGTAAGTTGTTGAACTGAATTGAATGATCTAAAGTGGAATGAACTGTATGATCTAAACTAAACTGAATGCAAAATTGGAACAAGTAATGAACACATGTTAAGTGGGAACGAAGTAGCTGTTGTGGGGAAGGGTGGGAGTAGCAATTGAAGAAGTCCGTGGGGTGTGAAGATCTTTTTAGTAGCTTGAAATTATGTTGGAAGCCGACTTAATTTGACTCGACCTTACATATGGGCCCAAAGATTGGCTGGAAAATGCTTTAGCTCCTAAACTTACATGTGTAAGCTGACTTATAAGTTACCTATTGTTTGACGAACCTTCTCTTTATCGCCTTTGGTGTTGATGAATCATACATGTATTTTACTATATTAGCACTATAGCTAGCTTACCATTTCTCACTTTCAAAAACTGATATCCCTTTGTAATAGAAAATATCCCTTTGTAATAGAAAATTCTGCAATCTTCCCATACCATGTTCTTGTTGTCTATTTTAAGCTGTATACTGCTTACTTTAACTTGCATACATATCTATGGTGAGCTTTGCTCTCAAAACCCCTTTACTGTTCCATGCATTGAGACTTGTAGAGAGTCTATTTGCAAGAGACATATGACCACCGTGAAATACATCTCATCTATCCTTCACTTTCTCACCCCTCTCACTGAAATCCCCGCCTAGCAAAAATGCATAATAAGTAGGACATTCTACATAGCTAACAGGGATTATGTACGTTGCTTACTTTTATCTACTTTTTTGAGTTTTGTTTACTGCTTGTGAGTTAAGAATCCTTGGGTTGTCTTTATAAAGCATCACTGTTTCTTTTTGGAAGTTTTGCCTGATTTAGTGAGGATTTTGTGATGTTTACTCCCTTCATTACATAGTATATTTTTGAAGAAAGGGGGAAAAAGAGTAACTACACCAACTTGACTGGTCTCAGTGAAAGTTATCTCATGTTGTTGGCCCACTTGACAGTGACACTAATCAATAATCATAGTATGATTTTGTTCTGGATACCAGTTATGCATCCTCATTTTTACTCCCTTTTGAATGTGTACTTATAAATTCTTCTTATCATAAGCGTGTTGTTGATTATGAGCCATATGGTTTTGTTTGATACAATGCTTTTAACCAATTGTTCCAAGTCATGAGTTTAAACTCTGGGGCTATACCATTCGCTTTTTTGTTGTTTTTCTTGTTTGATCCTAGGGATGCATAATTGAAGTCGGCGTAGACATAATTTCATAATTGATTATTTGTAACTCGAATTCACTCATGATTTCAGGATTCAGTGATAAAGATACTTGATACTTTGTATCATGATCGAAACTACCAAAGGTTCTTTGTCCTGGAAACCATTGCAAGGGTCCCATATTTTGGTGAGTTCTAATTTTTCTTTGGAAAACTACTACACTAATATTGTCAATCCTCAGCTTTAAGGTTTAGAATATTATATTCCTGGGGATATCAGGAATGCAATTATCAGGACTGTACAAACTACAAGCAAAATTTTCAGTATAGAAGATGACAGAAATAGAGAGATAATCTGACAGTCACAAGAATCTGGTGAAAGTGATTCATCTAAATATGATATGCGAGGTGTTGATACCAAACTTTAGAAACTTGTGAGGTGTAGGCCAACAATGAAGAGAACAGCACAAAACATTGAGAACATACATAGACGCTAATAAACTGAGAGTAGAGAGAGGGAGGAATAGAATGTTGAAATTGGAAGGACTCCTTTAATTCGGACTTGATTGTTACACTGCTAGTTTTAAGCTATCTTATGAAATTTTATGTTTGAAATATTTTTCAAGGTTGATGATATGCTGAATCTCACAATGGTTTCCTGGAGTTTGTCAATGAAGTCGAGCTATTAAATTTGATTTACTTTATGTTGTACTTTGTCTTTGGAGTTCCAACAGAATAGTTGTAGTTCATTATTCTTCCTTCCTACTGCATATCATAAATGTAGTCACTGCCTCTCATTGATTTTGTACATGAATGATCTGTTGGCAGCATTTATATCCGTCTTGCATTTGTATGAGAGCTTCGGTTGGTGGAGAAGAGCTGATTACTTGAAAGTCCATTTTGCTGAGAGCTGGAATGAGATGCATCATCTTCTTATCATGGAGGTAGATTCTTTCTGGTTTTTTGTTTGCTTGGACATGCGCATGTATGCTGTTTGATGCTTACAGATATCCTAGTCGGTGCATGTGCACTTTGAAAACATATATTGTGGGCTTGATCTTCAGTGGTGTCACGGTTTGCTCTTTAAATCTCAGACACACATATTCAACTTGTATTGCTCCTTCTACTGCCCTAAAATTAAGTCTTGACCATAGTCCTAGCTTTATAACACATCCACAAAAAAAATTTAATCTGCATGTCACACCAAATTATATATTGTCATGTGTGGCAAATAGCTGGTGGCATTTGTTGTTGTCTAGTAGCTGGTAGTTGTTGGCTGGTTGTATTAGATGGTAGTTGTGGTTTTAAAAAATTGTCACATATTTGGAATCAACCCATTTTGATGACTCTCCTAACGCCCAATTTATGTTAATACTTTAGACTTTTGATTATCTAGGGGCTACATTGGACTCCAACCCACCATTGCATGGTTCCAAATTCATTGCTATGCCTCATTCATGACTTATATTTCTTGCTCGTATACTAGGGAAAACAATTTGGCCTATTGGAGGCAATGGGTCTTTGTAGTTGACAGTTGACCTATCTCGGTGACTTCCCCGTAACCCATTTTATATTAATGTTTTATAACTCTTGGTTACTTAGGGGGTTATAATGGACCCAAACCCCACCCTTTACAACCACAAAGTTACCTCATGCCTCATTTATGACATAGGTATTTCGCGTGTCCGAATATCATATTCAAAAGAAAACAGATTCGCATTGGAGATACTGAGGACTTATGGGTGTCTCAGGGTCACAAAATGACCCAATGTGGACTTTAAGTTATCATAACAAGTCTTCAACCAGACACTCATCTTGATACAAAACCGTAACTTATAGCCGTGTGAATTGACGCATTTATATTACTTTGTGGATCTATTTAATTTGTGTGTTTAGATGATCTAGTGGATAATAATGGAGACGAAGACCTACATTTATGGTCTGAAGTTCAATGCCATGCCTCACATTGATCATCATTCTCCAGCAGTCAAATGTGGAATACTGAGAAAAGAGGTTGTTATTTAAGGTAATGGGGACTTACAGAGTGCCCGGAGCGGCTGGAGGTCATCAATGAACCAATGGCCGACTTCATGACAAATCATTAGGTTTCATCCCTGGGCCTTTTTGATCAATAATCAAGACTTACCTTTGGAATCAACCCAACTTGGGATTTTCCCGAGACAATTTAATTTTTGTGATTTAAGACTTCTGGGGATTGGGGATTTACAATGGACCCTAACACCGACTTTGATGGCCCCAAATTCACCCCCATGCCTCATTATGACATAGTTGTTGCACTCGGTCAAATATTGGGTAGTGAAGAAAACGGACTTGTTTTTGAGATACTGAGGACTTGTGGTATCTCTCAAAGTCCCCAAATGATACAAGAGTCGAGCCCAGGACATAATTTCAGGTTTTCAACATGAGGCTGACCCTAGTGAACATGAGATTAGCACACGAGCTGGTGTCCACCTTTAGACCCTGTCCTGACATAGGGCAGATTAGTGGTCTTAAATGTTCTGTGAGCATAGTAAATTTGGTTTCTTTGTTAAATCATGTTCTTTTATTGCAGGAATTGGGGGGAAATACTTGGTGGATTGACCGTTTTGTTGCTCAACATATTGCTGTCTTTTATTATATTATGACGGTTATCATGTATGCAATCAGTCCAAGAATGGCTTGTAAGTATTGATTTTTGTTGCTTAGTGCTTTTAACTATCTCTTGCTCTTTTTACTTTCCGACTTCTTGCTGGTTCTTTATCGAGGATAGTTATGATTATTTAGCTTTTGGGCCCTGGCTGTTTACTAGATTTTCGTGGCATGCAAGAAGCTTTCAGGATACGAAGGAATGTTTCACCTATTTTGAAATTCATTTTTGTCCATCTATGCACTGTTCGGACTACTTGGGCATATAAGTTGATTTTTTCACCTTACAAAAAAAAAAAAAAGGAAAGAAACAAAAAAGAAAAGAATGTTCAATGGTTTAGCAATACACATTTTTAAACGCTGACATTCCTTTTTCCCCTTGTGTTTGTGCAGATCATTTTTCTGAATGTGTAGAGCACCACGCATATGAAACTTATGACAAGTTCATTAAGGCCCAAGGAGGTGAGGTTAACTGCTCTTAAGACTTGAATGTTTAAGGCTGTATACTTATTGTTGTCAGAGTTAGTTCATGTGTACTCCTTTGTTTTTTTTCCCTTTCATTTGCATCCTTTTGTATATTCATGTGGGGATGTGTACATTATAATTATTGACTTGCACAGACACCTTTGTGAAACATATGGCAAGATAAACATACGATCTTGCTAGCTAATTGTTGTTGTCAATCTATAACTTTCTCTGATCTCTAGATACATGTACTCGTACGTGTAACGTAGAAATGACGGTATTCTCCCAATTCCTATGTAGATGAATTGAAGAATCTGCCTGCACCTGATGTTGCTATCAAATACTACACTGGGGGGGACTTGTACTTGTTCGGTAAGTTAGATTTGTTTGAAGTCTTTGACCAGTGAATTGCTAATTCTTACTTAGTGATGGTGCTTTGACACACAGATGAATTTCAGACCTCCCGAAATCCCTGTTCCCGTAGGCCAAAAATAGGTACAGTTTGCAACTTTATACTTTTTCTTCCATCAATAAGCTTGTAATCATTGAAGAGTTGGTTTTGGTGCATGTTGTCAAGACTTGGTAAAAATTTGATGATATCTTGGTGATGTTATGTCTTATTCCATCTTGGAATTAATATACTGCCAAAGGTTATGGATTTGCTTCTTCTGCTGAATGAAATTTGGTGATTTTGACCTCATACATGAGTAGATTTTGAGAAGATTGAATGTTGTTTTCTTTATTTCTGGGCTCTTTTCCATTTTGTGTACTGAGTGTAGTTTATCTTGGTTTGTGTTTTTGGTCGGTCCAGCTGATCTACTTTTATATATAGACAGGTAGAAAACAATAAATATACTAGTTAACGCGAATGAATTGTTAACTAAGAAAGAAGACAGCGTGTATGCTTTGCTGAATTGAAAGCACAGTCTCATGGTTGTTGCACATCATGGTTTTAAGTATCTCTGTGGAATAGAACATTGTATTTCATAGTTTCAAACCTCTGTTTCACTTGTATAACATGCAAAGAGATGATCCAAAGGTATTGGAATGCTTTTAGTGATTATTGACTGGCATCTTTTTGTTTATGGTTGCTGACGGCAGTCTGATCAGAAGGCTTTGTGGTTTGATCCTTTCATAGAAGAGGATATTGTTAAAGGAGTTCTGAAAAATAGTCTACTTTACTTGCCAAGTCACAATTATATTAGATCAAGTATGATTCTACAACTGCTTAATGTTGCTTGCTGATTGATGCCTAACATTGTATCTTCCTTGCCTTATGAATCATAGTATTGCCGATCTTTTACTAGACTACGAAAAGTGAACTAATTTTTGCTTTGCAACCTGATTTTTATGTTACTTATCACATCGCATGATAAATGTATATTGACAATGTAGTCTAATTTTTGGCTGTCAACTGCAGAGAACTTGTATGATGTCTTTATCAATATCAGAGATGATGAAGCTGAACACTGTAAGACAATGAAGGCTTGTCAGACTCATGGGAACCTCCGCTCTCCTCACTCATCTTTGGAGGATGTTGATGAGCCCGGCTGTATTGTGGCCCAAGATTGTGAAGGTATAGTAGACTGTATAAAGAAATCAGTTACAACTTCTACAGCAAACGACGAGTAATACATGTGAGAGAATGATGTCACATATACAAGAATTGGTCATAGTCATAAATAACGCGTTGCTTCTGCACGAGTTTTTCTTGCTGCCTTAACACGGTGTGTGCTGTTGGGCATGCTTTACCTACTGCCTATAGTTGCATGTTCTTAGGGTTCAGTATGTAAATATTGAAGCAGCATCCCTATGTTCGAACAACATCCCAAAAGACCATCCAAGTATTCATATCCATTAATATTATTAGATGTGTTCGATGTGGGAGCTCGATGGGCAAATAAGAAGTGGAGCAACAGAGCACAAACCGTCTTTTTGCCAATCATGACGGTTTTCAGAATTGGTTGGCCAATAAAGCGTTATTCCTTGTGGCATATTGTCTATAAGGTATGCAGTCTATATAGCTGATCATGGACGGAACAACCCGTTCAGCCTAAACCCTTTCGGCCCTAAATATGCAATTGGACATTGCCTCTCTCAATAAAGTGCTGTAATTATCTTGTTTCTCTTTTTCCTATTCTTTGCTCCTTTGGAGGTTTAGAAGGTGTAGTATATTAATTATCTGGTCTATAGAAAGATATCTCCTGGTCCATGGATTCCATATGGACATGGTTATTGTCAGAATACTTCCAAAGATTAATTTGTAGATATTTTTCAGCTGCTTGTATTAAAGTTCCTTGTGGGGAATGAATGGATGCAAATAAAGCTTGGCAAAACAAGAGAGATTGATATTTTTATCATTCATGTTGGTATTGATGGTGACAATGATGGTTACTGATGAGATGTTTCAAGTACTCCATGTTATTAGTATGCTGTTGTAGGCAATACTAGTACATTATTTGCATGGTATCTGCTTCTCATTGAAGTACTCTATTTATTATACTATAGGAATTAAAGTCCTGAGAGTGAGTGGGACAGTTTGAGGTTTTGCTTTCAACACCCACTGTTTTTTGGTTCTATGGGAAGCAGACAACTTAGACGAATAATTTTGGTGCTTTCACAATCCTTGTTTGGAGAATTGATATTTTCTTGGTTTGGAGATTATTATACATCTTCCTAGACTGTTTGTATTAGATTTGTTAATAGGGCATAGGCTTACAAATGCAAAATCTTTATTCCCTCCGTTCTCGATTGAAGTTGACGCTTGGTAATTCGCAACTCACATAGAGTATGATATTTGTTTGGATTTTGAGTTTTTCTTTATTACATTAGTCATCCTTTTCCCGTATCCTCCACTTTCTCCTCATGGTTAAAGCGAAGGTCCTGATGGATGAGGGATGTAAGATGTGAAAAGGAGAAACCCAAATGCAAGAAACTTGGCTAAGCATGCTCTTATCCTTTCGCTAAGTACTTAGAGCAACCTTTGATCAAATGATAGAATGTAGCAATTGATGTTGATAATTCATAGCGAGGTTGAGAAGTGTAAGTTTAAAAGTTGTCAAGCAGACTTGAACTCAAGATTCACTTGGTCTTGGGGCGTACTTCTCGTCTCAACTTTACTAAATGGGACTTCTTCTATTATCACAACTAATAGTAGCCATGAAAACATCATCAAAACTTGTCCGTCATGTTTCGTGCTGCCTGTAACCTAGTACAACACGAGGTATGAATTATTGTCACATGACGGAAGCTCACTGCTGGACGTATAAACAAGTCTGACCTTGAGTCGTCTTTAACTAGAATTCTACGATTACCAATAACATAAGACAAAAAAAAAATAGAAACAATAATTACAAAAAATAGATATTTTGAGATGAGTTATGACTCATGACTCATGATAGTATTTGTTACTCATTAGACAAATTAATAAAACGCATTATAGTCTACAGTCCTGGAACAATTACATACATTAATCAGGGAGAACACGATTTTCATAATTCAGTTACGTGTTCTTTTCTTGCCCTCAAAAATCTTCCACTCTCTCTCTAGTCCCCACTCAACCACTCTAATTTTGTCTGTTCATATTTCCCTCCTTTATGTCTTCCCACACACGTCAAACCTTCCGTTCCACTCTCACACCAAATTTTTCTCTCTCCTCCCACAATTCCGAACTCCGAAGAGAGAGAAAGAGAGCGATAATGGCGGAAAACTCCATTGGAGGAGCTCTGGTTCCCTCGGTGAAGGCGGACTCTGAGGCGGCGGCGGCGGCGGCTGCTGCTACAGCGGAGGAGAATTCAGGAGCCGGAGAATTTTCTGGCGCCGGCGATGAGGTGGACCGGGATTTTCTCTGCCCTATTTGCATGCAGATCATCAAGGATGCTTTCCTTACGGCTTGCGGCCATAGCTTCTGCTACATGTGTATCGTTACTCACCTTCGTACGAAATGTGATTGCCCTTGCTGTGGTCGCTACCTCTCTACCAAGCTTCTCTTCCCTAATTTCGCTCTTGACAATGTTAGTCTCTCTCTTACTCTCTTTATGTGAGTGTGTGCTTCAATTTAAAGCAATTATGTTGATCTTGTGCTACTTTATTTGGATTTGTTTTAACTGTGAAATCCGCTGTGACACTGTGCGAAGTGCGCTTCTGGAGAAAATTATTTGGTGTGTGTGAATGTGATGTTAGTATTTTTTTACAATTTGAGACATTAGACATTTTTCAGCTTATTTTGGTGTAGGATCCTGTGTAATCCTGATCGGAGAATGTGGGTCTTAGTTCTTTGTTTAATTGTTATGTCTTTTGATTATTTGATGATGTGTGCTGAGGTTATTGAGTATTGACCTATTGTATTTGTAATATCGAAGGTTGAATAACTTAAATTCAAATTATGAAGAGTAATCTCAATTTCAATTATTGAAACACCTTTAAATAAAACTTAAGTCTTTGACATCACTTATTTCTAGTGTCTTGAAAGAGAGTAAATTGCTTTGGCTTAATTTTGGAATACCCTTGAATTATCTGTATTTCAGCTCAATTTAGTGGGACATTTTACTTGGATGGTTTCTCTTAGGGAGATTGTTTACTTGAACGTAAATGTGATTACAATGAAATGCATTACTTAGTTAGATGGAAGTAGAGGTGGAAAAGAAATGAGGGAGATGAGTGATATAAGAAGCTTGGAATCAATTATAAAAGCTTGTGTAATCACAATACTTATGTTTAACCAATTTAATTATTAGTACATGACTAGAAAGTCTAGAAGTATTCATATTGACAACCGAAATAAAGCATGGGTATCACCATATAATACTCATTGCATTGTAATGATTGTTTAATCAAAGTAAATGCCACATTAGTGGCCCGATATGGTTGTGGTTGTACAATTTTGTTTATGTTGTGTATTGTACACATTATATCTAGAAACAAGAATTCATGCAAAGAGAATGTCTTGTTCTTTTGGGTGCCCTATTTTGTTTGATGAGCAATCGAATTAATGAGAAAGATGAGTTTAATTTTAGAATAGAGGTCAAGCTATGTTTAGGCCCCTAATGATAGTGAAGTAAAGGAACTTACTTCCCTTCTTAGTGCTTTAAACATAATTCGCCTACTCCCTAATAATAATTTTCGATTTTGGGTTGAGATTCCTCTTGGATCTTCTCCTATAAATCCTTCCTCCATTGTTCTAGCCTTCCATCTCGGTATTTTCATTTCCCTCTTGCTGATTTCATTTGTTAGTCTAAGGCTCCTTTTAAGGTGCATGCTTTTCTTTGTACTTTGGTATTTGGCATGTTGAACACTCACGATATGTTGCAAAGGTGGAGACCTAAGTGGGCTTTGTCACTGGATGTGTGTGATGTGCCACCAAGCTAGTGTAATTGCTCTACACTTTTATCCAAAAAGAACTGCTCTACACTTGTTTGGGGATTTTGATTGTGCTCGTACTTTGTGGAGCAGGCTACTTAGTTTGTGGGGGAGAGTGTTTTATTTGCCTCGCTACTATTCTTCTGCACTTGTAAGGTCAATATGTAGGGTTGGGGAAACAACTTCACTGTTGTGCTTTAGGTATTTTAATGATTTGGAGGGTCATAGTGGACCCCAACCCTGCCCTTTATGATTCCAAATTCACCATTATGCCTCATATGTATGGCATAATATTTCGGCTCACTGAAATATTTGATAGCGAGGAAAACGGATTAGGGTTGTGGAGCCAATGAGAACTTATGGGGTGTCCCATGGCCACCAATTTACCTAAGGGTTGACATACAAAATATGGCGTTTTCAATGCAGGGCAACTTTTTATCAAAAAAAAAAAAAAAAAAAACTAAAACAAAAAGACTATAGCTTTTGGAATTGGCTCATCTCGTAACTTTCTTGAGATCCGTTTTTTTCCCCCTCCTCCGAATTGCAGGACTTTTGGTGACATAGGGAGCTATAATGGACAGCAACCCCACCCTTTATGGCCCTCAAATTTGAAGGTTATACATGACTCGATCTAATCGGCGGAATAATCATGTAAACAAGATCATACACATTGCAACATATGAATCATAAAGATTATACCTTTGTAGCGAGAATTCCACGTAGTGCTTTGATCAATACAACGGATAGTAGGACCCCAAGTGTTGTCCCTCTAATGAAAGTCCACCCGCCAAGGATTGATCACCAAACCCGATTGCTAGATCGGCTAAGAGAATTACATTCTCACTTTAGCTATGTAGAACTTTTGAGAGAGAGAGGCTAGAGAATACTCCTAGAGTTTCAATCTAATTGAAGTATCTCATAAACCAACTCTAAGTAGGCTTAAAAAGACAACCCTAGAGGAATATGGAAACACTAGGTTTTCCATAACCTAATTATCCACATATGTGGCCCATGCCTCTAAGGCTATGTCACACCTTCCTCCTTTAATCTCCTTATGGGCTCTAAGCCCAAATTCCACATGATCAGTTTCCTCAACTTATGTGTGACCCATTAGGTTCATGACGAAGTTAGCTATGGCCCAATAACCAATTGGGTCATTAATCAATAGCGGTTTCTAGCTAAACATATTGATTACTAAATCGTATGAATTTACTAACTCAATAATTTATTCATATATCATTATCCCAATTAATTGCTACTTGACTGACAAGACATAAATCCTTCAAAATTAAGTTACGAAAGGGTATTCCATCTTCAATTCTTGACCCACCTCTTATAAAAAGGCTGAAAGTCTTATCTTATTTTCACTAAGTTGGTGAAAGTTTTTATGGAGACTTTTTGTGTGTGTTTTTGTAGAGTGTCTAGCTTTTTGATGGATCTATGACACCTTGTATAGCTTGTCATGTACATGGAATTGAAAAAACAGTGAAAGCATGGTTTTAGCAATTGAATTTTGCTCATGACAGTTACAGATGTTTCTTCTCTCTGTAAATGTTATTAATTTTTAATTATGTAGGTTTCTTCTTTTTTCTTATCTTTTGGGTCGGAGAGGTGGGGGATGGGTATCAAAATGATTGAATTAAAGCTTATATACACTTGGATGAAATGCAAGGCCGAGAAACGCTTCTCAGGTGTATTTCCTGATAAGTTGTTGGTTGAGGGCCATACTGCAATCAGCATACAAATTTCTTCCTCAGAATTCTGATGTACACATAGAAAATGTGAAATTGTCACTTCCTTAATTATGGGAAGAAAAACATAATGCTCTGTATCTGAAAAGTTTGTACTTTTTTTTTCTTTGGGTTAGCAAGAACTTAAAATGCTTGTCTTGTTTGTGTGGGTGTACTTTGTACTTGCATTTCTAGCAACATGGTTCAAAAATATTCTGCACCAGAAAGGTACCTTAACCAAGATACTTTTACCTTCTATGATTGTACAGAACCAAAGGAACCAAAAAGCCTAGTTTCTACTATTTGGTATATGAAAACATGAAAAGTGAAGATGTTGATTTCCAGCTAGATGCTTAGAGGAAACTTATTTACGACATATTATTGCATTAACTTTGTGCCCTGGTTGCAGCTCCTCATTTCTGTCATACCTATGGTGTATTCAATGTTGTAATGCAATCTTGTAATGAAGAATCCCTTTCATTTTGCAGTTATTGAAGAAGATGTCTGCTCATCAATTTGCTAGAAGTGCCTCCTCCAGTGAACATCTTCGACTAGCATTACAGCAGGTTAGTTGACTTCTGCAAGAAATATCACATTGTTGTCATTCACCTCACTCCCCTGCTGGCCTCTCCAAAGTGTCATTACCTACCTCTGCCTTTTCTGTGTTGTTGGATCAGCTGATTTTCCTCACCTAGCAATGTTCTATACCCTTAGTTTCTTGGTAATGTCGTCTTATCTCACTGTTTTTCAGTTTTTCAACATTCATACTGTGCACTGTGATGCTCCTTAACTTAACCTCAAAGCTCTGAAATCTTTTATGACGACTATGTACAAATAGAATTCTTTATGACTAAGATAAAGTGAGATCTTTCTCCCCTTCTTTGAATGAAGAACTTGTGCAAGTTTGCACAGGAAATTTTGACTAAAGAGAATGTTTGAGCTCTAGAGTCTAAACCTGTGGAAATCAGCTGCTCAAGGAAACTTATCTTCACCACTTATACCACCCCCTTAAGGTGCTCAAATTTGGTGCATAACAGGCAGTGACTGCTGTTGGAGCCACCTCCATATCCTGATGCCTTTCAATTGTCGAACTGTGCATTGCTGAAGTTAAATTCTTCATGTTATAGTCTACCCTTTTTTTGCTCATTTCTATTAGTCATATGAGGACAAATGTTTTCATGAAAGAAATATATTGCAGTGTAGATGCTATTTGGTTAACCATGTCTTTTAACTTAATGAGGACAGTGGCTATGGCATCAAGTGAGTTGGCTTGTGACCAATATCGAAAATATACATGTTATAAATGTTGATATGAATGTTCTGCTGACTCTTTTTCTCCGGTGGAACAATGAGGGAGATACTTTTGCTATTAGTCATCTCTACATAATTGTACATTCCACTTGTGATTTGTATTCTTTTCCAAGAGCTCACTCGTTGATGTCATCTGTAGACAGGGTTGTAAAGTGTCTGTGAAAGATCTGGATTCTCTATTGTCTCTACTTGCGGGAAAGAAGAGAAAGATGGAGCAAGAGGAGGCTGAAACAAATTTGCAAATTCTGCTCGAGTTTTTGGTTTGTCTTAGGAGACGGAGGCTGGAAGAGCTCAATGAGGTCTGTGTAACTGAATTCATAAATCTTGCTGTTGCCATTTGCATTTTGCTCATATAGAACCAGAGATGACAGAATGAGACTCATTCATGATATTATTCTTATCAGTATATGATGAGCTAAACTTTATAGCATTGGAAATGGTTGTAATCATCAATTTGCAATAAATAAAAGCTAGTCTTCGTGACTTGTCTTAACACAGACTGTTAGAAATATGTGCCATATAATTAGTTAGGAGAAAAGATTGAGTAAATATTGGAAGTTTACATGTTAGCAAGTTTGTGACTTCTGTGAACTTACATACCAAGTTATCGATTGTTGAATCTCCTAGACCTAATGAGACTAGAAATATCTTGTGAAACATAATAGTAGGGAAAGTTTTTATGAGAGAGGTATGTGTGTCTTGCCGACCAAGCCATGGTAGGAGGTAGAAAGAATTGAGAGGGATATTGTGAGGATTATGTCGGTGAGGCTTTTGCAAATTGTAGTTTTTGCGGATCCCTCTTTTCAGGGAATGGCTGCGATTACAAGCAAGTGATTGAACGATAGTAGGTTGGTCTAGTATTATAGGGGGTGGCCGTTTGGTCATCAGCTGAAATACTTGGGATTCTACCACTTTCACTAATCACTAGGAGTAGCCTTTTTAGTGCTGCGACGACAGCATCTTGTGGTCCTCAGGAGCCTCTTCTATGCTGTTCCCTGATTTTATTCACTTTCGGACTGCTCCTTCTGTCCTCAGAGTTCTTTTGGCAGTACAAAAGGCATGGACTCTGAGTGTCCTGTGCCCTTGAAAAGGTTGTGTTGGCTGGTGTTGGTTTTGTAGTTTTTTGATGATATTGTCTGATTGGTACCATGTTGATTATTCTTCTTGAGGTGCGAAGGGGTTTTCCTTGTAGATTTGCTATTTGATTAGTCTCTTTTGTGTGTGTGCGTGATCCATGCTTGCCCTTTGAAATTGAATGAGGGGTTTCTTTAACCCTAAAATAGGCTGCTAAAGATGATCTTTAGTGGGAACGAAGGGTTCTTTGTTATATCATCTGTCTGCTACAATTGAGTGAATGGTTATCCTCTCCTTGTATATCTGTTGCATTCTATGTCTTCTGGGTGTGGTTGCAGTCATTTATAGCTAAGTCAGATACCCTTATAGAAATTATCCTAGTGTTATAGATTATATATTAATGATCTTGCATTGTACATGCAGATACAACATGACCTCCAGTACATTAAAGAGGATTTAAATGCTGTTCAGAAGCACAATGTAGACTTATCCAATGTAAACAACAGATGTACACTTAAACTGAGAAGGGCTGGCGATGACTTAGCTACACGAGGAGTATCCCCTACAGTAGCTAGGCCTGCTGCTGGTGACCCTGGTACACAACCAATAAGTTTAGACAATCTACATAACAGAGAAGGGGATGTAACTCCTGCTGTACACTCTCTGGACCTTCTAAAAAATGATGTTATTGCTGGCTCAGAATTGCAACATCTTGCTCCTTCAGGAGGATTTATGGCAAGGAAAAGGCAGATTCAAGCACAGGTTTGTATTCTTGGAAATTCTAATCTGACTTGGTTCTAGGTAGCACTTAAACATCTTTGAAGCCTTATTATAACAACTAAAATGTTCAAGAGTTGTTGTTGTCTCTTATGGAGGTGATGATTAGCTGGCTAGCTGACGTTTCATGAACCACATGCAGCTCTTTTTTAGATTAGAAAAACCTTTATTAAGAAAAAAAAAAGAAAGAAAAGCATGCCTAGGAGGACAAGGAGTCCTCAAAAAACATCTAATTACAAGTCACCACATTGACTTTGGATGCCAGTGAGAGATATCCCCTTGAAAGCCTGTACCACTTTGGGCTACAGAGAAGCCAATAGACCACACGGATCCAAAGGAAACTCAAATGGCTGAGAAGTCCCAGAGAATATACGAGAATTCTTCTCCAACCGGAGGCACCAGAAAACCACCATAAAAGCACATTGCCAGAACAACTTATTCTCCTTATCCTTTCCCATCCATCCCAATGTAAGTAGTTTGCAGATGTTGGACAATAGTAGTAGGACAAACAAAACGCTCTCCCATGACACCCAGAAGACATCTCCAGAAAGTCGTGAACCATATATGAGAGTAGTTTCTATGATTGCGATATGAAATACGCATGTGATTATTAGTAGTTGGAATTATGGTTGAAGGCATGAACAAAAATTTGCTTAATTGGTTCACTAAATTTAACACGTGTTTCTTTCTTTTTTACAGTTCGATGAGTTGCAAAAGTGTTACCTGCAAAAACGGCGACATTGGGTCAAACAATCTCATTTAGCGGAAGGACGGGACCTGAATGATGGAAAAAGCTTAGATTATCATGCAGGTCTTAAAGATTTCCAGTCTGTGCTGGCTACTGTTACTAAATACAGGTATATAATATTTTGCTTTCATCTCATACCCTGAACTCTGGAGACCTTATATTCAATCTATTGAAACATAATGTTTCTGTTCCTGCTGAAACTGATGTAGCCGATTGAAAGTTATTTCTGAACTGAGGCATGGGGATGCTTTTCACTCAGCCAACGTCATTTCAAGGTACATTCATTGATCCCATTTTAAACATTATTTTGATTCAGATATGCAAAATGATTTTGGCGTACTTGGAATTGAAGTATTCTGGTGATTGAGATGGACTGATACTGACAGAAGGGAGGTCTAATTGGACATATTCCATGTGAATAGTTGTTTGTGTATGTAGTGCCTGACTGAATAAGGTGATTATTTCAGAAGCTTTTGAGATGCTCTAAGAGACAAGAGTTGCACTTCTTCTGCCATGTCTTTGTTGGCTTCCAATCTTTAAACCTGTTGAAGTTAACTAAATTCTTTGCAAACTTTACTCGTTGCTTAAGCGTAAAACTTCTGTCAGCCAATCCCTTAAATTTTACAGTGCAAGTCACGGCTTATCGGAAGTTTCATAGAGGCCAGGGTCTTTATGTTCCATGGCCTAAGTGATCCCTCCCTCTCTCCATCAAGCTCTCTGTCTCTCTCTCTCTCTCTCTCTCTCTCTCTCTCTCTCGCTCTGAATCTAGCTGCTCCATCCATTCCTTTGTTTGTGGTATTTGTTGACTATAATTAACGCCAATTTGTTCTGTTCAATAAGCTGCTGACCCCTTCTGACACGTACATCTCCTTTTGCAGTATAGAGTTTGACAGAGATGATGAATTGTTTGCTACTGCTGGGGTTTCCAGGCGGATCAAAATTTTTGAGTTTTCCTCTGTAAGGCACTTTATGCTACTTCAAAGGAGTAAAAATCTGAACTCCTGGCCATTCATCGTGCTGCTTGCTTTATAGTTATTTTGCCTGATCGTTCCCGTTTTCACAATGTTGTGGATATCATTAGACTGTTGCAGCACATAGCTTGCTGCATTTTTATATTCCAATAATCAATACCTCATAGATCTAATTCTTTCTAAGAATGTGATAAGAGTTGGTTTCCTTGCAAATTCGTTTTAAGATAGATGACTGTTACATCGTCCATCACTTGAGTGATCAATATTGGGAACTTGATTGATTGCCAGGTGGTGAATGAACCAGAAGAAGTGCACTGTGCTGTTGCTGACATTGCCACAAGATCCAAATTAAGCTGCTTAAGTTGGAATAAGTATACTAAACATTACATTGCTAGCAGTGACTATGAGGGAATTGTAACAGTTTGGGATGTTACAACTCATCAGGTAAAACTAGTGCTTCTTGCTGTTGTTTTGCTTTAAAGCTTTCCGGTTCTGGTCTGTATATACATCTTCTGTTTCAAATTATGTCAATTGTATTGATTTTTCTTTTTTAGAGTGTCAGAGAATACGAGGAACACGAGAAACGAGCCTGGAGTGTGGATTTTTCACGTACAGAACCCTCCCTATTGATATCTGGAGGAGATGACTGCAAGGTATCAAGAAATCGCCTGCATTTTTAAATATACTCTTTTTGTTGTCAATCTGACGCGTATAATTTTCCTCCCAGTAAGAAATAGACTTTGCTTTAGACTATTGGAGGATGGTCTGCCTCTGAAATGTTGTGTATGCTTTGAGGCCTAGGGGTAACTTTTCCAAAAAAAAAAGAGCAGTCAGTAATCTTTGTTCAATTCTACTCCATGGACAAAATACTCCAACTTGTACTTGAAGCAACCCTTTGCATACACGGAACTTGTTCGATACTCCTTTTATGTTGTGAGCATAAGCTATTTGATGAAATCCAAAAATTTGGAATTTGGAGAACTGTTGGAACCAGCTGAGCCAAGTTGTCCATGTTCACATGAAAGAGAATGATTAGTAAGAGTACGACACAGTTGAAATGAATAATATTTACTTATTCGAAAACCGATGCTAGGCAGTGATTTTTGTTCATTGGAATCAAAGAGGAACTACTTCATTAGGATTCTAAGTAAACCGAAGTAACTTTTACTCAACTATTAGCTCCCGTGGGGAGCCCTGGTGGGTAAGAACCTGGATCACTATGCCAAATGACAATGATTCCCCCGGGGTGTTACCAATGCCTTGGTTTCTCCTTTAGAGCCTAGAGGCAGTGCTTATACAATTCCACCTTCCCTCCCTGACCCCTGCCTCCCAGGGGCCAAAGAAGGAGGCTGAACTAAACTTAGGTCCATGCTTTTTCTACAAAAGATGCCTTTGTATCATAAATGGAATCTTGTTCAGTGCTCATGCTAGCTGCTAGATAGCACCACAAGGGATGCATCTCATTGTGCTTCTCCCAACAGGTTAAAGTATGGTCCACCAAACAAGAAGAGAGTGTTCTTAACATCAACATGAAAGCAAATATTTGTTCCGTGAAGTGTAATCCTGGATCTAGCATGCATGTGGCGGTATGTATTCCTCTTCTGCATCTCAGATTCTGCAACTGTTGGTTGCCTCTTCAATGATCATTATGCCTTTCGTTCCACTTGTTGAATACTGAACTGTGCCCCGATGGACAAAATCACTGATATATTTCTGATATAGTATTTGGCTCTTTCCCAAGCCTCCTTTATGAATCTTTTAGCTCTCAGTTTGATGCCTCACTGCTTCCGTCTGCAGGTTGGTTCCGCAGATCATCATATTCACTATTATGACTTGAGAAATATTAGCCAACCTGTCCATGTCTTCGCTGGTCATAGAAAAGCTGTCTCATATGTCAAATTCATGTCTACCCATGAGCTTGCTTCTGCTTCAACCGATAGTACACTACGCTTGTGGGATGTCAAGGAAAATATGCCGGTAAATAAGCCTTCTCATTTTCTGTGCAAGAGTTCTTGTAAATTAGAAATTGCAAATATGCAGCTCTCCTACGGAAAGATGAAATTGGTTTTTTGAACCATGATAATCCTATTTCTGAGGCCAGATTTTTTCTGACTTGAATATAATTTTAAGTCTGGTGTCGGTAATGTATAACAAGCTTACAGAAGAGTGTCTTTATTTCTTTCTTTCTCTTCATATCTGGCTACAAGGTAGGGGTTAGGGGGACACAGCATCCAGCTGCTTGTAGCTATGCTGCAAGCACATTGTAGTTCTCTTTTTGCTCCAAGCTCATAGTAAATTTTTGATGTATTTGATATCACACTAAAAAAGACAGCTTTCATATTTCATCTGTAACTTTTCTTGAAGTCCCAGAAGTTGATCGTTTACATTTGGTTGCTCATATTCTTCAACTTTCTGCAGCTCCGAATTTGTAGAGGACATACGAATGAAAAGAATTTCGTAGGTCTCTCAGCAAACAGAGAATACCTTTCTTGTGGCAGTGAATCAAATGAGGTTTTTGTCTATCACAAGGTAATCCAAAGAACCCCGAAACTAAACATTCTTCATCCAATTTTTTTGGTTAATTCAAGATTGGCCTCGCCTTGCAGGCTATCTCTGCACCTGTTGCTCGGTATAGATTCAGCACATCAGAATTAGACGATAGTGACGAAGATAGAGGGTCGTACTTTATCAGCTCGGTATGCTGGAAAGGTGATAGCCCTATGATCTTGGCTGCTAACAGTCATGGAACTATCAAAGTACTCGCTCTTGCTCCATGAGGTAGACAACAAAGGTAGATAGAACCCGAGAAATGCTTATAAATTTCTCCTTGCTTGGCAAAGCTTTTTGTGTATGTAGACAATGTAGTTAGCCATAGAAGCTCGCTATCCTTATTCTTAAGGATCTTGAATCAAGCAAAAACGAGGGGTAAAAATTGTGTAAATGCATATGAACCCTCGACAATCTCTTTTGGCACATTCCATGCCTGTAGTTACCACACACATTCATGTGCAGGAAGAAAACAGCGCTTGGGTTTGCGACTAGTCAACTACCACTGCCTTTAATCTCTTTATGTGCTGAGCAAGATTTCAGATCATATCTGATTCGTATTTTTATCTGGTTTTGCCATTCTGTTGTTTCCACTTATTTGTACTTTGTTTATGTTGTTCTTTGATTCACCCTCTTTGGCTATCAACACCAGTTGAAGCATATTTGATGAGATATTTAAGGTGGTCCGCAGTAGTGTGTCCGCTGGAATCAAATTCTGATACGACAGGTAGATTGTCAAACAAGTCAGACCTTCGGGTTGGGTTTGGGTTAACTTTTGGTTAAATTCATATTTTTAGTGTATCTACTGTTGTGTAATACTCCCTCCGTACCTTTCAAATGTTTACAAACCATCCAAAAAAAAGTCTCACTCAAATGTTTACAAACCAAAATTTACACACACTTTTCTCCATAATACCCATTCACTATCTACTTTAAACAATTAAAAATTCAACTATCACATCAACTTTCATTTCTCTCTCTACCATTATCTAGTTTAAACAATTTAAAATTCACCCACTCACTCTCTCACCTACTCATAATAAAATACTCATTCTTAACCCCTTCTCTCTCTATTGTAAATCTCCCCAACCATTAGGGGTATTATTGAAAACAAATACCCATTCTTTTGCTGTCTTAATTTGCGTGCTAAAATGGTTTGTAAACGTTTGAATGGGACAGAGGGAGTATCATTCATGAATTTGCTAAGAATTATAGCAACTTGCATGGAGTATGACAAGCATAGCTTATGACTAAACTGTTACTGTACTTGGGATTTTGGAACCTAAATGAAAGGATTCATACACAGATTTAGAAATGTATATATCAGAATTCAGCTCGTAAACTCCATTTTGAATGCATGAATTATGACATAATCATGTGTCATGACAATGTTCTTGTGGGAATATACACGTCTTTTGTAAATGGAGAATGTCAACTTGAGAACCATCATAAAGCATGAGCCTTACTTTAGGATTTTAAATCCAAAAAACAAAGAAATGTTACCTTGGTGGGGAATATGGAAGGAATGTGTCCAAGAAAGTGACCCTAATCCCCCCATATACCACCCAACTCCAGCCCCACAAACATCCCCCCCTCCACTGGGGAATCCATATCCTATTTAATATCGGAGAGGTTTAGGCTATGTTCGGCAAATTAGCTTGTAACAGCGAAAAATAACAAGTTGCAAACTTCAAACTGTAACTTTTATTCAAAATCTTGCTATCAAGGGAAAGTTAGTATGGGTAGCTTCCAAAATTAATTGTAGCTGTGAGTTGTAACTGTAGCTATTGTTTCAAATCTTATTTCTCTTATATGTACAATTATGTATTTGAATTCATTTTATGATTTATATAGCCGCTGTCTCGATTATATTGTTAGTCCTTTTAACGAGTCAAGTTCATGTGTTTGTACCTATCTATTGAACGAGTATCATATTAGAGCATGACATACTCGACTCACTTATTATTGTGCAAGTTTTGACCGAGTATATTTATAATCCATTCGAATATACCAACTCATATTCATCTGAAGAGGTACTAAAAACTCGTAATAATATAAACTACTTGACTCGTTGACTACCGAACAAGTTTGACGGAGTATGTTTACGGGCCGCTCATAATCCACCGGGTCATTTGCAGCCCCACTTACTTGCTTGCTTGCCACGACTCCCCCCTGCCCTCACTCTCTTTCCTTTCGTCATTCTGCACTCGCACTGTACTGCTTTATAACCAACTAAGCACCGCACACACATTCACCTAAAAAACAGAACCCCAATTCAAAAAAGCAACAGCAGCACTGCAGCAGCAGCAGCAGCTACAAACAGAGAAAGAGAGAGAGAGAGACAAAATATCCTCCACGATTCACTGATTCCCCTTCTCTCTCTCTTTCTCTCTCTTCCACCTAATAATACTAAATTAATTTCCCTTAATGTCTCAATTTGGCGCCAAAATTATGAAACTCCTCGACAATTCCTCCTCTGAGGACAACAACGACGCTTCTCTCTCTGTCGTGTCTCCGGCGGTGGAAGGTAGCGGCGCCGCCCTCAATGGCGGCGGCGATTTCGAGGAGGTTTACTATGTACCTCCCTTCAATTTCGCTATGGTCGACAATGGCATTTTCAGGTCTGGATTCCCTGATTCTACCAATTTGCCCTTCTTGCAAACCCTAGGCCTCCGATCAGTCATGTGAGTTTTTGCTTTTGATCAATTTTGTGTTCAATTTTGAAAAAATTATATTATGTGGAGAGTATAATGATGTTGACTTTTGTTGATTTTGCTTCTTTTTTTTTTTTTTTTTTCTTGGCGTGGTGTTTTTGTAGATATTTGTGTCCAGAGGCGTACCCGGAGCCGATGTCGGAGTTTTTGAAGACTAATGGAATTCATCTTTTCCAGTTTGCTATTGAGATGTGCAAGGTTTGTTCTTGTTTTTGTGATTTTGGTTTGGTTTTAATATTGGGAGAATTTTTTGTTTTACATCTTTTAATTTCATAGTTTTATTTTGTTGATTTTTTGTTCTTGAAGTTTTGAAATGGTCAAATGGAGTGAAAAACTTTAAACATTTGGTCAATGACAATGGAGCAGCATTATTGGTAAATTACACTGGAAAATCCAATTCTTTGGTCAAAAAGAAGCAATTCTGTTTAGAAAACACTTTTCTACTTCCATTTTTCGAATGGATTGCTAAATGTTGATCTACATATTAAAATCTACGCACTTATTTAGTAGTAATACTATATGGATAAGAGATGGAAATGAATAGTGCATTAGTGCCAACAAGTAGCCTTAGAAAGGTTAATTAGTGCTTTGCTTGTTGGATTCTATCTGCCTATATCTAATCGTGCTGTTGTTGTGATGCAACTTTAAAACAGTGCGGATATAAAGTTGCATTATGACATTCGAAACAAATATGATGTTAATTGGAGCTGCAGTTTTCTAATTTTAGCATGCAAAGAGGACCTACTCTCTCTAGTACCAAGAATTAAGGTTAAGAATTAAGGTTATCAGCTTGGGGTGAGTAGCACTGTGACGCACTCCCCACTTGTCCCCAGCTGGGGTTTGGGTCTCATTACCCTCAAAAGTGGTAAAGATAGCATTGCAGAAGCTGTACTAGTACCAACGACAAGTACTTGTACCAATGACCAATCCTTGCCTAGGTTTCTTGGACATGGATATTTATACGACACTGACGGGAAAGCGGCATTTTTAAGGCCGAAAGGATTGCAAAAGGGTTTGTTTCCATATTGAGTGTTGAACAACACCTGACATGACACAAATGTCCATGTATTGATATGGATATGTAACTAAGCCAAACCTCAAATCTCTTTTTGTGTTGTGTCAAAGAATACAATTGAGTTACGTTTCGAGTTCATTGAAGTAGTTCATGTGCACTTAACCATCATCTTTACATCGGTCCTTTTCCTTTATGGCTTTATACAGGAGCCTTTTGTCAACATTCCTACAGACATGATACGTGAAGCTATGAAGGTGGTTCTGGGTATGTTATGCATATCAACTGTAAATCTTCATTATACAGATTGACAGGTTCACCATGATTTCTTACCATCCATTCTTACTCTTGTGCCCCCACAGATACAAGAAACCATCCGGTCCTTATACACTGCAAGCGTGGGAAGGTACTTCCCCGCTTTCTGTTATCATTCAGCTTTTTGGTTTAGTAAGTTTATCTGTCATTGACATAATTATTATGCAAGCAGCACCGAACTGGATGTGTTGTGGGATGCTTGAGGAAACTGCAGAGATGGTGCCTATCCTCCATCTTCGACGAGTACCAAAGGTTTGCTGGTGTGAAAGCTAGAGTATCCGATCAGAGGTTTGTAGAGTTGTTCGACATCTCGAGCTTGAAGAACACTCCAATGCAATTTTCATGCTCCAAGAAAAGATAATCGACTCCATAGGGTTGAAGAACACGCCATCAATGCAATGTGTTTCGAGTTTAGACCGTCCTTTCTTGGTTCCTCATTGTCTTTCCATTCGATTGTGGATACTTATAAGACCCACGATGCTTATATTTTATCTAGGTGTGTTTATTCACTAATTTTTAAGTCAGCATTTGAGCAATAACAATGTCAACATGAAGATCTTGCACATTAACTGGTATCCCTTGTAAGTGTACATCTATTATCTCTTCATATCAAAAATGCAATTATATTGGAGTATCTTCTATTTGTGTGTATATATGCATTCATTTCATACTACACAAGTATCATTTGTTCATCAACAAATTGCAACTCTGATTTACCACAAATATGAAAACACATAGTAGGAAGATTATACATTGCTACAAAGATCAGATCTTTACCGTCACAAAAATCACCATAATATTGGGGAAAAAAAAAAAACTTTTAAAGCTTTAAATTTCGAAATAATTTTTTTCCAGGAGAGCGCATCAGCTAATAAAAATTGTCCACAAGGAAATGATTCAAATTTCCATTCGTGTCAAATTTCTGCAAAATATTAAACCATCATCTGCGATCTCAAACTGGAGCTTTTTTTACTTTTTTTTTTTTTTTCTTCTGGAAATTGTTAAAAGAAATTGAAGTAAAGTGTAGGCGAGTCAACAATCGAATCGTCAAAAACTCAGAGAGCCAAAATGACGACCGAAACGATAGCTCGTCATCGCTATTGCCTCGTATTTGTTGTACAAATAAATCGACGAAAGACAACCATAAATTTATCTTCCAATCGACGAACAGAGGCTCACAAATACTTACAGAATTAGATACTCACTTATCAATCAATCAATCAATCAATTAAGTGGTTTCAAAAAACAAAAAAAAAAAGCAGAGAGATTCAATTAGAGAGAGAGAGAGCAAAAAAGAGGAGGGGATTAATGGCAGATCTTGAAGACGAAGATCCAGAAAGGACTGAAGGGAGCCGCCATCGAGCATGGATAGAGCGTGAAATTACTCTCTCTCTCTCTCTCTCTCTCTGTTTGATGTCTTTCTCAGGCGCAGATTTTATAGGGGGGCTGATCGTCGGGCCAAGCCGTCGCATTGCTAACCCTAGACACTAGACAGTTGGTGTTTTCGTTATTTACTACTTTGCCCCTCTAAAAAAAATCATCGTTTTATGGTTTGTTCGAGCACAAAATATTATATCAGGCGACCTGATATATCATAAGTCAAACATTGTTATTGGCAACTAAAAACTAGTGTCACTTTTTTTTTCTCTCCTAGTACCACTCTTAATACTGTTTTTTTTCTTACACTAGTTTTTCTTAGCCCAATACTCGCCTAATATATCAGGCGGCTTGATAAAAGACGAGGGATACATAGTTGTACTATTTTGGTAAGTTGTAGCGGTTTTGAAAATCGATAGATGTTTTGTTAATTGTTAGTCATTATTAGTGGTTTAAAATAAGATTGTTCAACATTATTAGCGATGGAAATTGGTCGATAAGTGTGTAAATTATACTACCTCCGTTCTACAATAAAGGTGGAAAACCAAGCGTCACCTTCATTGTAGAACAGAGGGAGTATTTTAAAAAAAAAAAAAAAAAAACTGTCCAACCACTAGCCATTTACTCAAAAATTAATATGCCATTTAAAACTCTATCCTAGTCCACAGTCACTATGTGAGTGGCGGAAAACCAAGCGTCACCTTCATTGTAGAACGGATG
>BSSO01000407.1:0-34635 GCA_030267885.1 Mesembryanthemum crystallinum
ATGAGCTCCATAGAAGTTTCCGTACTTCAGAGGGTAATAGGGTTATGCATTACCAAACCCCTCTAGTTATCTCATAATCACATACTATATGCTAGTGAAATACAATTACGTCACATCACTATGTGTCACTACCTTAGTACCTTATACTCCCTCCGTCCCATAATTACCTTTCATAAAGTGAAATGACACGAGATTTTAGGAGAGTGTGTTTAGACTTTGATTTGCCCTTGTGATTGGAGAGAGAGAGTATATTGTATTTGTGAGTTAGTGAAGGGTATTGTAGCAAAGTAATGGGGTTTTATGGTTTTGAAAGCTAATTTTGGGACAAATAATTGGGTGTTTTTGAAAGCTAATTATGGGACTGAGGGAGTAGAATAGAGTACCATATTTCACTAGCTAATGATCAGATAGTTTTGGCAACATGGAGAATTGGAGATATAATGGTCAATATTAATAAACAAACCCTCAACCTTACAGTTGGGGACGATATTACTAATCACTGGAGTATCTCTTGATTCTTATCTAGTGATTATAGATAAGTATTTTTTTGGTTACACAGTTACACTAGAGGTCCATATACTCAAATGTTTAATTCCATAATAAAGGAATTAAATCAAGATTATTTAAATGGTATATTATACTCCCTCTAGCTTGAAATCATCTTAACATTTGCTTTTTGCACTAATTTTAAGAAGAAATATGTTGGACAACATAGCCCTTGGTGATTGCCCTTACCCACTTGCTTTTTAAATGATTGCAAATTTCAATGTAAAGGAGAGAGGGTATGTTGGTAACTTATTATGTGCCGAATTAATAAGAAAAATGTTTAGATGAATTCAAGTCGAAGGGAGTACGAGACACTATCACCTTAGAAAAAATGAAGACTAATAAAATGAGTGGATTTAAGATAGTTTCTGTAACCAAAGCCCAACCACCTAAAATTTTAGTGGCTCTCATAGTCTATGCATTTTGGGTTTCTAGTGCTCACCATTTGCCTCCAAAATTGAGTACAGTATTTCTTTCTTATTCCCAATTTTTTTGGGGCTATTTTTCTTCCTTTACTTTTTTTATTGGGACATTGTTATTGGTTCTTTTGCCGTGCTGAACCTGAACCCTGGAAATGATTGAAAACACAAGGTTACGTATTGAATGTGACTATCAAACTTCAAGTTTGGCCCATATCCATATGTGACCAATCATGTTCGTTACAAGGGTTGGTCAATGTCCAATCATCATGCTAAATGGTCTTCTAAATATGCTCTTCTAAGTTACTCCCTCCGTCTCATACAATTCCTTACGTTTGACATTTTGAAGTCAAATTTAAAAAAAATTAACCGTTAGTTCGTGAAAATATAAAAAGACTTACAAATTAAAAATACTTAAATTAGATTCATATTAACTACTATTTTCATAATATTATTTTATAATTTTTTTCTTATATAAAATTATCATTATTCGTAATCAAAGTGTGGCATTGAAAATCGTGCAAAATCCAACGTAAAAAACATCATGAGACGGATGGAGTATAATAATAAGAAAAATTTGTCATAAACCACCTTATAAAATATGACTTTTTTATGCAGCCACCTTATATATTTTTTTTTTAAGCGAAACCACCTTATAAAATAATTTCGATCAAGTCCACCCACCTTAACCTCTTTTCCGGCCAAAAAAACAAAGTGAATTGACCAAACTACCCTCATATGACCTGCATGTGGTTCATTTAATATACACAAATGGCAAAATATAAGGGTAATTTGGTCAGTTCACTTTATTTTTTCGCCGAAAAAAGAGGTTAAAGTGGCTGGATTTAATCAGAAATATTTTATAAGGTGGTTTTGTTAAAAAAATTATATAAGGTGATTGCATGAAAAAATCATATTTTAAAAGTCGTTTCTGACAAATTTTTCTAATAATAATAATAATTTATAGTAATTGTGATCATCATCTCTTGTTGAACTTATACTAGTATTAGATTGCACCCCATATTAGCTTGCACGCTAATCATGGAATAAAAAAATTGTGATAGGAGGTTAGCAAATTTCGCTTTCATAAAATGAATAATTCCATATATAATATATAATGAAAGATTATACTCTGCGTACAAGCTAGTAATATAAGCGACCAACACAAGATTTCATATTAACATAAGTGACGACGATGATGGTGAGAGTTGAGACTTCACGACTAGAGTACCTAATCAAGTAACAGGTCAATAACTAATTACCAAGTTAAATACAAAAGAATATAATACACATATGCCATAGCTAAATAAGGTTAGAATATAATACACAATACCCTTGTTGTAGCTTGTAAGGATTGTGTGCTCCTCTCATTGTAGTGTGATAATTAGTTACAATGATGTGACACACACACCTTTACTTAAGTATATATTACTCCCTCCGTCCCCCATTTACCTTTTCAAACCATGCATAATTTTGTCCTCTATTTACCTTTCCAAACTAATATTTTTCTCCCATCCTTCCATATTAACCCCTCCACTATCTCTTTAATACAATTAAAAAAATCCAACACTCTCTCTCCAATCACTCTCTTTCTCTCTTCAAACACCCCACTATCATTACTTTAATATTTCTCAATCAAGGGCAAAAATGTCCAATACTCCCCTCTTTAAATCCAATCTAAATAGTGGTTTGGAAAGGTAAAAGAGGGACGGAGGGAGTACAAGGTATACATATATACATGACATTTGCAAGTCTATGACATGATGGTGCACCATATATTAATTGATTGGATGCTTTCATATAATCATAATCACAGGGGGGAATATTTAGGATTGAGTCTCATCAACTATTCTATCTATAATATTGCAGGTACAAAATGAACCCTACGACCTTATACTAAATTGATATGAGCGTGGTGATCCGAACTAGTTGATTTTGTTCTTACAAATAAATTTTCAATAATAGAAAATTAAATTACATTACCCATTTTGTCCAAAGATCAATACCCATTTTTGTTGGTGGGTAACGTATCAATTCCTCAAACATTGAGCATATGGACTATGAAATGAGAGAGAAGAATGGCAAAGATTGTCAACATTGGGAGTTAATTAAGGCAGAAATAGGGCACCAATCATATAATCTCTAAAGATGATCATGTACACATGTCAACCAAGTAGTTGTATGCATTTATTAATTTTTGATGTTGTTAAACATGAATTTCCTTTAGCGCGTGGTTGAAGGGGTGTTTCTTTCTTTTATTATTTTTTGTTAGAATAATGGGTGTCTCTTAGCACATCCATTCAGTTACTCATGACTAAACTTAATTATGTAGGTATTACATAAGAAATTTGAACTCCTTACTTAATGAACATGTTGTAACTGTAACTTGTTCATTACTGGGTATAACAACCTCATACAGAATAATACATTGAACAAACAAAATCTTGAATTAATGAATTAAGTATTGTTTCCATGCAACTTTGTCAACATCTCTATAGCCTTACCTAAATATCTTTTTTTGGTGAAACCTTACCTAAATATGTATATGATGAAGTCTAATATTTGAAGGAGAGTTAGTTGAGTTGAGTTTTATTTTAAGATTTGGCATTTTATGAAGAGTTGATATTTATTAATGAAATACTACTTGTTTAAGTTGCATACTATTTCTAGAAGGTGAAGGGAACACTTTGCTGTGATGGTTAGGCTAACTATGACTATGTTTAATTTGTACACATACATTGAACAAAAATCAACAAGGACTAAAACCAAACTACAACATAACATGATATTTTAAAAGAAAACAAACAACATGACCTAAGTCCTAATACCACTATTACTAATATGATATGATATGATATGTTCCTAAGTCCTATCATCATCTCCATTCAGTTTATAACTTAGGGTGTATTTAGTTCGTCTGAAAGTATCTAAACTGAACGGCCTGAACTGAATTGAATTTAACTGAACGGCTTAAACTGAACTGAGCTCAATTGAATGAAGAGTAATTTGTGAGTGAAAAAGTGTATGAACTGAACTGAACTGAACTGAATATCCTGAATTGAATTGAATGACCTGAACTGAATTGAACGACCTAAAATGGGATTGGTTAAGGTGAAATGAACACACCCTTAATTCCCATTATATTAATTCGTTTAATTAAGTTTCAGTGTGTTGAAAACAAACAACATGACCTATAAAAAGAAAAAAAAATAAAAATAAAAAATTGAACCTAGTGCAAAATGGAGCAAATAGTGCAGCACATGGCAGAATGAAATGATTGAGCAAAAGTTAAAAAGACCAAAACACACGTGGCATCACAATACAGTTGCCACGATAGGTGAGGTGGGGGGGGCCTCTGGAACCTGCCCCCACCAGACCAACCCTTCCAGAACCTTCTCGGGAACTCTTGGCTACCATTCGCCCGATTTCACATAGCGGCCGACATCCCTCCACGTGTCCTCTCACGTCCACATCACCATCCTACGTGGCACCCTTGCTCGTTCGATAATGATACGCCTCTCTATTTTTTTTTTTCCTAATTTCTTTCTTCCTTCAATCTCAAATCTCAAAATTTCAATCCCTAGATTAGGGCACCCGATTTCGCTCGATTCCATTTCCACCCACCATTGCCGTTTCGAAACTTCCTCCATTGTTACACTTTTCTCTCTCCTTACTTTGATTCTGTGAAGTTGTGAACCAGTGAAGCCACAGGTTTTCTGTGAGTATTGGTGGGGTTTTGTAGTAATTGTTTGTGTTGTTGTTGATTATTGCTTTTGGCAGTTTCTCTCTCTATCTATCTCTTTCTCTCTCTCTTGGGAGGCCATGAATGGCGTGTTAGAAGAGGAGGTGGTCAAAATGGAGGAGGAGAGAGAAAAATCGGTGTATATGTGGGGTTACTTGCCCGGAGCTCTGCCGCAGAGGGCGCCGTTGCAGTCGCCGGTGCTTGTCAGGCTTCCGCCTTCGATTGGGTCATGGAGCGACGTTTGCGGTGGTGGTTGCGGCTTTGCAATGGCCATTTCTGGTGCTCTTCTCTCTCTCTCTCTCTTCCTCTCTCGCATTGATTTTTTGGGAACTTAGAAAAAAGAAAAAGGTTTTCTGGTGAAATGGAAAATGCAACTGCAATACGTGTTTGTTTCTGGTCCTTTCGTTACAGCGTCAGTTATGAGCAGCTTTCGAGCTTTTTACTTGATTTTTGATTTTCGTCGAACAGATTGTGTTAGGTTTCGGGATCAAGTTACGAAAATGCATCAAATTCTCTTGAATATGATAACTACTTTTTAAGTCACTGTTTGAAGCTCATGTGTTTCAGGATTCGGATAGCCGGTTGAATAATCATTAAGGATTCGATCAACTGGAAATTCTCAAGAATTCACTTTTAGAGTGTTTTTCTCTTGAAATTTTGGTATTTTTGTGCAATGTGGATCCATTTGTTACGTATGATTGCAAGCTGCATTCTGATTCTTGACAAGTGTTTTATGTCAGATACTGGAAAGCTTATTACTTGGGGTTCAACAGATGATCTAGGGCAGAGCTATGTGACTTCTGGGAAACATGGGGTAATGCAGTAGTTTTGATACCTAATATAATGTAACGGAAAAATGACCAAAACAAATTATTGTGGCCCATCATTTGCCTCACTGAACTAACCTGAATTGTTTACAATGGCATCTTTCAAGGAAACGCCAGAGCCATTTCCTTTACCTACAGAAGCTTCCATAGTAAGAGCAGATGCAGGTTGGGCTCATTGTGTTTCGGTCACAGGTATTGCTAGTCATTCTACTTTCTGGGTCGTGTTTGCTTCGCTATTGAATTCAATTGATCTTCTTTCGGGTTTTGGGTCTCCCTAAATGCAGATAGGGCAGAAGTTTATACGTGGGGATGGAAGGAGTGCGTTCCCTCGGGGAAGATTTTCGGAGATTCTCCAACTCTAGAGAAGGATTTACAGACTCCTCCGTATACAGAGCAAGGTAATTTGGGTTGGTGCATTTATGCAAAGCCTCTTCAGAAATTTTGGGATGTTTGTTTTGCCTGGTTGAACTTTGAAGACCTGCTTCATAGATGATTTTTGGCAGTGAGCCCTCGTTCCCTTGGTTCAAAAATTGCTAGTGGGTCAGGTTCTGCGGTAGATGGTAAAGGAGCCGGGGAAGAAACTGGGAAGAGAAGGAGGGTGTCATCTGCTAAACAAGCTGCAGAGAGCTCCACAGCCGGTGATGAAACTCTCTCGGCATTGCCATGTCTAGTGACGCTTAGCCCAGGAGTAAGGATATCAACTGTAGCTGCAGGGGGGCGGCATACTTTGGCATTGTCAGGTAAATTGTTGAATCAGAGTCAGCGCAAGTTAGCTGTCTGTTATGCTCTTTAATTTTTGTTCGGAGTGCTCTGAAGCTTTTCAAGTAAGGTTCTGATGGTGGTTCACCATCTATAGTTTTACCATATCTATAATGTAGCAGGTTTACACCTTGTCATACTACATGGTGCAAATGGTCACTTTTGCCATTGTTCTTTTTCTTTTCTTATTTATTGAGGGGGAAGGGGGAGGTGATGTAAGTTGGGTATACTAATAGTATGTCACAGCTTTGAATGTAATGTAGAAGATTTGTTCTCATAATTCAGTATCTTGGCTGGTTAGGTGCATCATATTTTCTTAAAATATGCATTGTGATCAGACTGTTGATGTTATCTGTTTTTCTGAAGCTTCAGATGTAGGACAAGTGTGGGGTTGGGGCTATGGAGGTGAAGGGCAGCTGGGTCTGGGCTCAAGAATACGTATGGTGTCGTCTCCACATCCTGTACCATGCATCGAGTCTTCCTATAGGAAGGATAGACTTTCAAGCTTTTCTCATGGAAGCTTAAGGACAGAGGGTCATGGATTCAGAGTCCCTGGGACTTATATCAAGGGTATTGCCTGTGGGGGAAGGCACAGTGCAGTAATCACAGGTGAGAATTAGATCAAGTTATATTCTGGTTATAGAGTATACGTTGCTGTAAGTCAATACGGTGGATCTTATGTTGGAAACTGATTCCACAGCCTGTTCATAAACGCATCTCTTCATCTTCTTTTTATGATCTTTATCATTATTTCCAGTCAATTTGCGAGTGTGTGGGTAATGGTCTGGTCCTATAAACGTGTATCTTATCTGTCCTGGATAAAGTTGATGCTATATACTGACTGTCTCTATTTGGTGACATGAATAGATGCTGGAGCTATACTTGCTTTTGGTTGGGGACTCTATGGACAGGTATAGACTTTACGCCTGTTTTTTTCTCTTCTACTTGCTCCTGTTCTGTCTGTTTGCTGTTTTCCCTGGCATCTGTTAGTGATGTGATGCTAAAAATTGCTTTTTGAAAGAAAAAAGAAAGTAAAGAAATCTTTGGATCAAGTGATCTGAAGCAATAAGTTATGACCATTATATGAGCACTCGATGTATACCACCGATAGTCAAACATTCTTTAGTTTTCCTTGAGTAGGCAAAAGGAAATTTACTGTGATTACTCTAGATTTATGTTACTCGGGACTTTTTCACTTCAAGAAAAGTAAGAGTGTCAGATTCTTGGAGACTAGATGTGATGGCAAGTTTGATCCTCGTATCCTATCTGTACTCTATCGTTGTTCTCGAGTCTGAGTAACATAGTCTCTTGGGTACATGGTACATCTATGTTTTCTAATTTCTGAATAGGGGTGCGAGTATTTGTTTGGCTATTGCATGTGGATAACAAACAAGTGGGGTAGCTTCGGGCTTGGTATAAGGTTGGGCTTGGGTTGATTTTGAGGTCATGTCTATTTTTTAGTTATGTTTTCGGGGTGTTTTTCGGTTGACAAATCCTGCTTGAAACCCAAAATTTGGGTTGGGTTCGGGTCGGTTCTCAACGGTCTTCCATTTACACTGAAGTCATTATTAAGATGTCCTTGTGTGAAGATGTCTTTATAGACATTGATGGATAGTTGGTTTGAGTCTCTCTCTTGAAAGTCCTGGGGTCCCCACTAGAAGTATTATGAGAATACTACAGCCAAAAGGTTTAAAAAGGTGTTTAGAGGTAAATGATTAAAAGCTCCAAGTAATTTACCGGATAAAATGATAAGTTGAGCATTCCCGGCCCTCAGGGGGAGCCTACCCCACCAGACTATTGGGGAGAGGACCCGTTGTTGCTGCAAGAAGTGAGTGTGCCTTCTGATTTTCCAGCTGAGAATTGCGTAGTAGCTCCGGATTTAGAAGAACTAGAGAAAAGGGCATTGATGAGGTTTCTAAAGTTGAATACAAGGGCATTTACTCTTTCAAGATTCTTTAGTGAGAGACTATACACAATGCAATGCATAGAGGAGGTAGTCTTACTGCTACAGTGGGCAACTTGCTCATGTCTTATGACCTTGTAATTTGAAAGTACTGCATGTGTGAAGCAACAAAAATTTTGGAGAGACACAGGATCTGAGTCCTCTAATGATTTAGCAACGAAAGATGATGTTTGGTTAATTCGACTATACAAACATATACAGCAATGGAATATGTTGGGAACTATTTCTATACATGTCTGTGTGCGCACGCACTTGCGTGTTTAATGAAGGTTTGGAAACGTAGCGGGAGAGGGAGGAGTGCATGTATATATTCCCAAACTAATGTTTCCAGCATCATAGAGGTTATGGTACATGTCTTTTCCTCTCACTGTCTAAACTCAAGGTTCAGTGAGAGACTAAGTGAACTGATGAGATGTATAGCTTCTCACAGAAGTGGTCACGTCTATGTAGTTAAATTTGGTTTTCCCATGAAATGGGTTTTAGTTGCTATTTGTTTGTTTTCTTCCTTTTTTCTTGCATCAGTATTACATTCATTATTATGTTGGGAGCTTTAGTTGTTTCTTATAAATGCTAATAACAGAAATTGTACTAAGTAGGGACACTTGGTCTTGAAGTATGCTCTTGCATGTTGTGTTTTTGATACTTCTTGAGCTGTCTCATTTAGGAATTTTGCAGGCATTACCTTCTTTATGTTTGCTGTGTATATGTCTGGTTAAGATCCATAAAAAAGAACAAAAATAAAGGACAAGGAATGGAAAAGGGTTTTGCTCATCTGCAATCCATGACATTTCATTGAGCAGTCATATAAATGGACATTAGGAGTCTAGTATAATGTTTCAATGTACCTAGACCATGCGCAGTCTGAGCAGCTAATTTGATACATTGCTTTCTTCTTACTTTGCTCTCACTGACTAGCAAAGAAATGTCACTGCTCAGTGAAAATTAATTGTTTCATGTCACTTTCAATTAATAGTTACTCTGTTACTGGAATCCTCCCAACTAATCTACATATGGTTAATAATTATCAGGTGATGGTCAGAACCTGTGGTCTGTTCAATTTCTGTATGTTAATATGTTGGTGATTCCATCTTACTTATCTCTTGCATCAACTGCTCGTTGATATGAATATGTAGGTAAAGTAGAATTGGTGGAGAAAAATGCAAAGTAGATCTTCAAGATGAAGCTCACTCTAGCAAGGGATCAGAAGATTCTTACCTTTTTAAATTTACTGCTTTGTATTTCCTTGTATTAGTGGCAAGTTATTGGACTAATTGACTGCTTTTCATGAGAGGATTTTTGACAGAAGATGACTTGTAATGTGTTGCAGTGCGGACAAGGGAGCACAGATGATATTCTTAGCCCTACTTGCGTATCATCATTACTTGGTGTTAGAATTGAGGCAGTCGCCGCAGGGCTATGGCATACTCTCTGCATTTCTACTGATGGTGATGTATATGCATTTGGAGGGAATCAGTTCGGTCAGCTGGGGACTGGTTCTGATCAAGCAGAGGTAGATCTTCTCAGTTGTTTAAGGCTTGTTTGGTTTCAACTATGAGTTCATAAAAAAATTTCAATTTTAGATGTTGGCTATTCCATATAAGCATTGGTGAGAAGTTTAAAACTGTACTTACATTTGGTAGTCCTCTTTATTTAGATGGCTGACAACTAGAAGTTGGTAGTACTCTTTAGTTATTGATCTTTTCATAGTAGCCTTCAGTCACCATATCTAAAAACAGAAAATCCGTGATGATTGCTTGGTTGTCTTGAGTGTTCTCATAGTAGCCTCCATCATAACCTGGTATAACATGTTCAATTGTATTTGTTTCCGCTCGACCAGTGGTTTCATTAAGCGTGTTTCTTTCAGACTCTTCCAAGGCTGTTGGATGCGCCAAGCATAGAACATGTCAATGCAAAGATAGTGTCTTGTGGTGCTCGTCATAGTGCTATAGTCACAGGTATGTGTAAAGTTGACTTAAGCATATGGTGTCATAACATTTGTGTGCATTCAATGTAATAATATGCATTCATAGGCAAGGCTCTGATATGGTTCCCAACATCATAATGTTGTCTAAAATTACCAATGGGGGATGGCAAATGTAGATGTGGTGACTGGTTGAGCAATGTCTTGAAGAGTACATATAATTTGACTGAAAAAAGGGTTCAGTGAAGAATGCGAAAAGTGAAGTTGACGTAGGAGTATCTGAGAGACTTGTACTCGTATTTTCGTGTGTCTGATTCTCCTGTCCTTGTTGTACGACCAAAGGTTGTTGATTTTTGCTTGACATTCAGCAAAAGTCAGATTGTACAAGGAATTCTGTAAATGTGTTACTGCAATCTGGTTCTGTTTGACAATTCACTTAAAGAAACAAACAAAAAGTATGTAGCGTGTTGAATAAGATTGGATTTTCTCTGTTGTGCATTATAAACAACATCAAATATTATAGCATTTCAGTTGATGACATTTTGCATCTTTTTTTTTTCATATTGATAGAGGATGGAAAAATCTTCTGCTGGGGATGGAACAAGTATGGACAGGTAAGGGAATCATGCACAAATCTGATGGATTCCGTGTATTAGTAACGTGAATCTTAGTTTAAATTACTGTTGATTTGCTTATCCCATGTAGCTTGGTTTGGGTGACGTTGTTGACCGTAACATCCCTTCTCAAGTGGAGATCGACGGTTCTGTGGCTAGAAACATCGCTTGCGGCTGGTGGCATACGCTCCTCCTAGCAGAGTCCATTACTTAGAAGTTGGAACGCACTTTGTAGATGTGACAATTTTGTTAGGTTAGCGTGCTTGGTGATTCGCTTGGATCGTAAGGCAAGATTGATATGAGTCATTGTAAATAGCATAGCTCTGTATACAGATGTGAATGATTATTTTTTTTTTTTTTTTTTTAAGGCTAGGTTTGATGTTAGCTTCAGCTTTCCTTGCGTTTGTAATGAGATTTGGTACAGATAATTTAGGCAATTGTGTACATCTTCAATGGGAAGAACACAAAAACGAATGAACCATGAGCCCACAAGTTATTTCAGAATAAACGATTGCTTTAGTTTCAGGGTTGCATGTTGACAGTTGGTCCATACTCCCATACATCACTTCTAGATTCATTTTCGTTGAATGTAGTGGTTTCTTCTCTTATTCTCTTCTTGTGGTATTCTTTGGATGCTTGAGACACTGGAGCAAAATTTTTACTTCCATACATTTTTGTATGTGTTTTATGTGTTTTGCTTTGGATCAGAATAATGTCAGTTCAGTTTTGTTGCAACAATTCTGTTTTGAAAAGAAAGACTTAAGTTTTTTTTTTTGCACATCTCTTTCTAGTGTGTCCTATACTCTTGGCTTAGTAAGCCTAGCTGAAGCTGTTTGAATGTTCTAAAATGATTCCTTGTCAGGTTAGGTCAAGTTGAATTGAAGCTGTTTGGAGCGGGTTTAAGTCTAAGCCGAAGCCCCAAGCTCAAATCTGTTGAAGATTTGATTGGTGTAAAGGGGAAAATAATGTTCACTGTCAATTTATGATCTACAAAATGTTGAAATGTCGCAAAGCAGATGTACAGTGCCATCAAAAGCCATAAAAGGTCGTGCTATATATGGAAGCTCCTTTGCTGCCCTGATGCCCGGGCATGTCCGGGCGCTACCGGGCCCTGACATGCCCTGATGCCCGGGCATGTCCGGGGTGGCATGCCCTTATGCCCGGGAGTTGGGTGTGAAGGTGTTCGGGCATGTCCGGGTGCTGGGATGTCAAGGCATGTCCATCGACAGTGTCAAAGAGGTTAAAGTGACCCTCAAGGTGCCCAGGCCAACACGACGTCCCTATCCTCGACAAGGGTGTCCGAGCTCCAAAAATTTGAACTGTCATATTTTTTGACGATATTTCACAGGCAACTCATAAGGGTGTGGGAGGATCCCATGGCCTGAATTCGGATCTTTATGAGCTCTGGAAGGGCCCGCAATGATGACCCGAAACAATGCGCCGATCGGAAAAAACCACGACTGCAAGGGCACTAAGGCCTCTCGCAACGGCACACCGAGCTACGAGGGGGCCTCTTGGGTCCCCCCGAGTGACCACGCAAGCTGGCCGGGCAAAACTAGATCGGGGCTCGGGAGGCCAAAAAGCGTGGGCTATAAGTGGGCAAAACGGCTCCCGGAGCCCCAAATATTGCAGTGTCATATTTTTCAACGATATTGCACGGGCACTCTATAGGGACGTGGGAGGATCACATGGCCGGAATACGGGTCCCAAAGAGCTCTAGAAGTGCCCGAAACGGTCTCCCGAAAGAAGGCACCAATCGGAGAAAACACGAGTGCAAAGGCATTTAGGCATTTGGGAACAGCGCACGGAGCAACGAGGGGGCCTCTTGGGTCCCCCCGAGTGACCACGCAAGCCGGCGGGGTGAAATTAGACCGGGGCCCGATAGGCCAAAAAACGTGGGCTAAGTGGGGAAAACGGGGCCCAGGAGCCCCAAAAACTAAAGTGTCATATTTTTCGGCGACATTGCACGGGAAACCCCATAAGGTCGTAGGAGGGGCCCACGGCCGGAATCCTAGTCATGAAGAGCCCTTAGAGGGCACGGATTGGTCACACGAAACAAGCCCCCAATCGAGGAAAACACGAGCGCAATGGTGCTTATGCCTCTTGGAATGGCGCATAGAGCCACGAGGGGGCGTCTTAGGTACCCCCGAGTGACTACACAAGCCGGTGGGGAAAAACTAGATCGGCGCCCGAGAGGGCCCAAAAGCGTGGGCTAAGTGAGCAAAATGGGGTCCCGAAACCCCAAAAATTGAGGCGGTGTATTTTTCCACGATATTGCACAGGCAACCCCATAGGGTCGTGAGAGGAGTCCGTGATAGGAAATGGGGTCCCTAAGAGACCTTGGAGCCCCCGTAATAGTCAATTGAAACAATGGCTCCAACTCCGAAAATGTGGGTTCGAGGTGAGTTAAGCCTCTCGGAACGGCGAACCGAGCCACCAAGAGGCCTCTTAAGTCCCCCTGGATTTACCACGAAAGTCGACGGGGCGAAACTAAACCGGCGCATGGGAGGCCCCAAAAGCATGGGTTAAGTGGGCAAAACGGGGTACCAAAGCCCAAAAATTTGAACCTTCATATTTCTGCACGATATCGCATGGGCATCTCCGTAGGGACATGAGAGGAGCCCGTGGCCGGAAAACGGGTCCATAAGAGCCCTTGGAGGCCCCGTAACGGCTACCCGAACCGAGGCCTCTCTCTTGCGAAAACGGGGGTGGGTGAGAGGTGTGCTAGGTCACTTGCCCATGTGATGTGGGTGCTAAGTAAGGAGCACTAGCCCATATGCTAAGTAAGGAGTATTTTCTCATCGAGTTATGCGGCGATAATTTATTCCTACTATGGGCTGTCCGTGGTGTCAAGGGTGCCGGGGGTGTCCGGGGGTCAGGGGGGTCCGGGGTGTCATGGGTGTCATGGGTGTCAAGGTGCCCGGGTGTCATCGGGCGCTGACATGCCTGCGTACCTGGGAGTGTGACCGGGAGTGACCGGGCGCTGGTTTTTCCTAATTCCCGGGAGTGACAGGGCGCTGACAAGCCCTCATGCCCGGGTGTTTGCAGCTACAGTCACCAACCAATTATATGAAGCAACAATTTAAGACTTTAGGGGCCAATAGAGAGCAGGTAACAAAGTCAGGCTCACGGAACTCATAGGAGGAAATTAACTTTTACTATGATCATCACTAAACGAACAAAATGTTTGAATAAGCGTCTTTGACCAAAGTTATGGAATTGGCATACGTACAAAGCTAAATGAATAGGTTGGGTTGGGTCTTAAAAAAAAATAGGATCTTCAAATGACGTATACTATTTAAGGAGAGATATGGTAATAGGGGAAATAATTCATCATAGTTGCTCAGTTATGTAATAATCTTTTATATGTGAGTTGCGGAAAACTAAGCTTCACCTTATTTGTAGAACGGAGGGGGTATTTTTCTCACATATTCGTATTTATTAAATTCAGTTTAACATGTTTCATTAAATGAACAAACCTTAACTAACATCATGAATCTTCCTAAGAGTGCGTCAATATTAGAGTTAGATAAAACGGTTATCATGTCGTGATCATGTTATGTTTCGTGTCAATTTAAGATCAGTCTTAAAATATACCAACACTATATAGGAAGTTAACAATTAGTACATTTTAGGACAAATTAGACAAATCATGTCAAAATCAGGTTAAAAATGCTTGTGTCTTGTTGTGTTTCTGTCAAAGATTGCTAACTCTGCACAATATCAAGTTTGACTTGTAAGATTATACCTCCACTAAGCTCAAGTCCAAGGAGTACACAAACAATAAAATTATATAAGGATAAAGTCAGCTTCTGAAGTCAGCTAAATCAAACTAGCTTAAAGAATGTCAATAACCCTATAGTATGATCTTAATAGTCTACAACTATTGAACATCAAAAAGGAGCAAAGACAATAGCAAGAGATCAACTTTGACAAGTAACAATCTTCCCCAGAAACAAACCCAAATCAATTTTCCCCACTTTTGGCCACTACTATTTCTTTGTCCACATTACTCTTTCAAATCACCATTTTCAACTTTCTCACCTCAAACTCTCCCCTTCCTCTTTCTCTCCTCCCTCAAACCCAAACCATGTCCACCACCCACAAGTGGTGGCTCCTCCTCACGGCCGTGCTCCTCATCTCCGCACTCGACCCCGCCACTTCATCGCGACAATGCCCACCATGTGGCACGACACCGGTTCCATACCCTCTCAGCACGGCCCCCGCGTGCGGGGACCAAGACTACAAAATCCAATGCAACAACAACACACTAATGTTCCCTACATCAAACAACACCTACCCAATCACATCCATCACCCAACAATCCCAACGGCTAGTGATCAAACCCTCCAGCTTCCTCCCCAACACCTGCGTCACAGAGGATATCTCCTCCCAAGGGGTCGAACTCAACCAAACGCTGCCGTTTAACGTCACGGGTGACAACACGGTGATGTTCCTCAACTGCACCCGTGCACTTTTGGGGTCCCCACTCAACTGCTCCACCAACAGCCTCTGCCACGTGTACATCAACTCCACGCGCGAGGCTGCCGCGTGTGTCGACGCGCCCATTTGTTGCACCTTTCGTGCCGGTGGTGGTGCGACGTCGTATTCAATCCGGTTAAGGGATGGTGGGTGTCAGGGTTACCGGAGCTTTGTCGACCTGAACCCGACCCGACCCGTCAGCGAGTGGGGCCCACCCGGGTTGATGATCCAGTGGATGCTGCCACAGGAACCGGTATGTAGGACCCAGGCAGATTGTGCGGTTGATGGAGGGAACTCCACGTGTAAGGCAGATGTGAATAATGTGGGGACCAGTAGGTGTTATTGTAACGCGCCGCTTCACTGGGATGCCGTCCATGGAGTTTGCTCTCTCGGTTAGTGTGCCCTTTGACCTTTGCTACTCTTAAATATTCTCCCAATCGAAATATCTCCACAGTAATGAGTTATACAGGCTGTAGACTTTATGATGATTTATGGTATAACAGTTTACAGTAATGATAAATCGATGTAATGAGTTTCAAATTAGGGTTTTTAATAGGGATCTCATCAACTTTACAGGTACACTAACTTAATAAGTATGCTTGTTGGGTTATTTTGGGTGCAGCTAGTACTTGTGAAGACAATGGAGATTGTAATAGTTCCCGCAAAACTGCCCTCATAGCAGGTAAGCCAAGCCGACACACTTTCTTACTTTTTGTCGATCGTGTAGATCAAGTTCATACAAGACTTCACATATGTATATGAGTTGAATGAATCAGTCTCTTATCAAGTCGCCTGATATTAGACAAACGAAATATAGTAATGTGTAAGTAAAAAAAAAATATTGGAGTAGTATTGGATAAAAGTGATACTCCCTCCATTCTCAAATGACGGTTATGTTTGGAATTTCGCAACTCACATTCATTTGAGAACGGAGGGAGTACTAGTTTTTGAGTTGTCAGTTTTGACTTATGAGTGTCATATTAGATTATCAACATAATCCGCTTATCATGCGGTTCGGTGAGTTGCGGAATTTCAATCGTAACCTTCATTTGAGAACGGAGGGATACTAGTTTTTGAGTTATCAGTTTTGACTTATGAGTGTCATATTAGATTATCAACATAATCCGCTTATCATGCGGTTTGATATAATATTTTGTGGAGCTGAGTTAGTATGGAAGAACATTACTGAATAGAACTGTAATAATTTATTAACGATTAGGACCCACCTAGAATTTAGAACTCAAATCTACAATATTAAGTGTAACGCTATATCAATAATTTTTGTCCCACAATTATGGATGTAGCTTTACTGCATACTAAACCATTGGCCTTGTTACATGATTTGTGATCTTTATATCCATGCATGCCCGTCAGTTGTGATACTGACTGATAACGAAACAATGCGCTATCTTCAACGAAGTCAGTATTTTAAGATGGCTTTTTTCTCCTTTTGTGTACTAATATTGACTAAAATCTGCAACATGCCAATACTTTAAACTCAGATATGACCAGTTGACCACAATGTATTCATGTTTAGTCAAAATTGGCGTGACGTGACGTTATGTTTGACACAAAATGACGTGATTTTACAGGGCTGGTATCAGGAATAGGAGCTGCCCTGATTGTTGCCACAATCGCCATACTATTCTACCAACGTCAACGCAAAATAAAAGAAGCCCAAGAGCGTCTAAAGAAAGAAAGAGAAGATATCCTAAACACTGGTGGTGGAAGAACAGCCAAGATCTTCAGTGGCAAAGAGATCAAGAAAGCCACCAACACCTTCTCAAGAGACCGCCTCCTCGGCGCTGGCGGCTATGGCGAGGTCTACAAAGGCTTCCTCGACGATGGCACGCCTATCGCGGTCAAGTGTGCCAAGGTTGGCAACGCCAAAGGCACTGACCAAATCCTGAATGAGGTCAAAATTTTGTGTCAGGTTAACCACCGGAGCCTGGTTCGCTTGCTCGGGTGTTGTGTCGAGCTCGAGCAACCTATAATGGTCTACGAGTTCATCTCGAATGGCACACTTTACGAGCACTTGCATGGGTTGAGGCCCGGTGGGCTTAACCAGCACCTGTCATGGTCTCGTCGTCTTAGCATTGCTTATAACACTGCTCAAGGGCTTGCTTACCTCCACTTCTCAGCAAATCCACCCATTTATCACAGAGATGTGAAATCTTCTAATATTTTGCTTGATGAGAAGATGGATGCTAAGGTTTCAGATTTCGGGTTGTCTAGGTTGGCTGAGACGGATATGAGTCATATCTCGACTTGTGCTCAGGGGACACTTGGGTATCTAGATCCCGAGTACTACAGGAACTATCAGTTGACAGATAAGAGTGATGTTTACAGCTTTGGGGTTGTACTTTTGGAGCTTTTGACATCGCACAAGGCTATTGATTTTAAAAGAGAAGCCGATGATGTGAACTTGGCGGTGTATGTGAAGAGGTTGGTTGACGAGGAGAGAATGATGGATGCTATAGATCCTTCTCTGAAGGAAGGAGCTAGCGCGTTGGAGGTAGACACGATGAAGGCGTTGGGATTTTTGGCTGTTGGCTGCTTGGAGGAGCGTAGACAGAACCGCCCTTCCATGAAAGAAGTTACAGAAGAAATCGAGTATATAATCAGCATTGCAACAGCAAACAAAGAGGATTCCTAATTTCACACAAAAAAGATTCCCTAGGCTCTTACAAAATGTAACGTGTTTTATAGTATATTTTTGCAATTTCCTTTTTTGGTTCGCTGATGGCGCACTTAAAAGCATCATTTTCAATGTTTGTAACATTACTCTGGAGCTCTCCTCTGGAGTAAACAGGTTGAAACAACATGGAGAGAATTTCGGGTGAAGAGTGAAAACATACTCCTAGATTCCACGTTTCCAAAACAAACATCAGTCGTCTTAAAAGAAAAAAGGTTTTATATAACTGTAGTTAACAACATAAAACAACAGGAATAGTTCGTGACCTGATGTGAAATCAGTAACACCTATTATCACAAGCAAAACTTTGGCCAAAATCCCAATAAGCTACTTCCTAGGTGTCGCCCACTCAACTCGAAGAATGAGATTGTCATAACCATAGCCATTAAGCTTGTTGATAGCTCTCTGAGCATCTTCCTTGTTCACAAAGTTGACAAATCCAAAACCTCTGCTCACATTGGTTTGCTGGTCAATAGCAACATAAACACGACTAACTGCACCGAATGGGCGGAAAAGCTCCTGCAAATCAGGTTCCCTGGTATCCTCGGAAAGATTAGTCACACGAACAGAATTCTCCTCGTTTCTACGCCTCATATCACTTCCAGTTGACCTCTCTGCCCCAGCTCGCTGGCTAGGGGGTACATATGCTCCCTTTGTAGCACCAGGACCAGCAGCAGTCTCAGTCCCTGCAGGCTTGTCAACAAAAGTGTCCGTCGGTTGTGCAAGGTCCTTGTAGGGGCACCTTGAAGTCCAGTGGTCACCTTTTTTACCACAAGTTCTGCACACCATGAGAACTGCACCTTTACCAAGCTGAGACAAGGAGTCTCCTGCCGCCTTAGTATCTTCTTGCTTGGTACCTGCAAACAACACATGGCAGTCATAAGTAAAAGTGGGCAAAAGATCAGAAGAGCCAACAACTCGACATGGCAGGGAAGACCAGGGAAGACACCTATCCAAATAAAGAAAAAGAGAGAAACATCCAGGGATGTCAGAGCAAACAACACACATGACTTCGACTCTGTATATAACTGAATGACATTGACACATAATAAACTGAATGAATACTAATACATAAGAGATAACAGAAGTTAAAGAAACTGAATGAGTGTGCTAAAGTGAAATGAACTCAATTGAATGCAAAATGGTAATGACAAACAGGGCCTTCCACCACTTTCTCAACTTGTCATGAGTAGATGATGTAGGTAGATGTTGATACTAATGATAAACATATAAGCATGAGCATCTACTGCAAACGAGAGAATCCATTTGAAACTCCAGTTTGAACAAATGGCAGAGGACTATAGCTTATTATATCAAGCAAAGGACAAGTATGTTATGCTCTCGAGCCAATAGATCAAGACATCCAGAGGAGAAACTACATAGACAGCATAACATAGGACAAGATATGTCATGGATCAAAAATCATTATCCTATCATAATAGTTCAACAACCACCAGCCTTATCACTTGACTCTAGGTATAGAGTACTCTCTATGTGAGAGCAATTGTTACTAGGTGCCAACAATTCATAATTACGGATTTGTTATAAACATCCATTGAATATACTACACCTTTCAATTGTCATTACTACACATGTGAGCCATGTGACTTCAGCAAGAGTGACTATTATGACTGAATGAGAGTGCCAATTTTATAGGCACTTATAGTACAATAATCACAAAAATATCAGTATAACATTGCTTTTGAGCTCTATATTCTGAGATAAATTAAAAAGAAATACTGGACCTTCACCTCACTGCTTTGTTTACTTATGTCCCATCTTCCTCTTTTATTCCCCTACCCCCACCATAAGATGGTGTTAAGTCTTTCTTTAGATAGCAAAACAAACATACCATTACCTCTATATAAACCATAATGGCAGATGAAAAAAGAAAGGAAGCCATAATGACAGACAAAGCTACATATCAGCAAGATAAGAGTTCTCAATGTGTCCCATCAATTTTTGCAGCTCTCAAAGCATGCTTTCAGTGGGATGAGACTCTTGTCACTCCTCTCTCTATCTATGTCGGTTATTTTAGCACTACAACAATAATGTTGAAAAATTGCAATTTGTTATTCATTGCTAAACTCTAATTCTACACACACACACACCTAACCTAGAGTATGCTTTGTTAGAATTGATAGATACAAACACACACACAAACATTCTTATATTACACTTCTCAAGAAAGAGGTTACACAAGATAAGGATTTCCGTTTTCCATTTGTGGTTACAGGGAGCTTCATGTATTCTTTAATTAGTCTCTTTTCAAAAAGCTATGTTGGTCATGGCGTAGGTATAGCAAAATACTTCTAAATAAAAAATTCTCATACAGGTTTAACTATTTTATGAGTAGAGTATCTAAGTGTTCGTATTGCACCCCGAGTTCTACAAGAATCGCATTAGAATCCTTTTGTTTGGAATGAATAGTTGGGGTAACAAACGTCAAAAGTTTGTTCACATATGTATCAACTTCATTAATCACATACTCGAATAAAAAGATTTCATATACGAAACTGTTTGTTGAATTTCTGCCCTATAAAAAAAATTCCAGTCATCGCAAACTCAGCCTATAGGAGGTGGTGGTATGAGATTTGAGACATGACACTGTCCAAAAAGACCAAATTTTTCAACAAATCATAGCCATATTTATCCTCCCTACCATAAACAAAAGCTTGTTTAAAATTCCCATAACACCAACCGCCCTGTGTTACCCTCTCACAGCTCCTAAAACTAGTTGCATGAAAGGTTACAAAAATCAAATGAATGCAAACAAAATCTGTCATTGAGTGACATAAATCATGTAATACCACACCGCATCAGCAGTGTCAGGAAACATCAGAATTATCTAAAAACTAGACAATTCATCATCACAACAATGAACACAATCTAGCTAAGCCAATAGAGAACTCACGCAAGTCACAAACAATAATTCCAAGAACCCATCACACAAAATTAACCTAATTGCAAATCCCAGTTCTCAATTACCAAAAAAACATCCTTATCCAAGAGAGAGAAATCGAACCTGGAGCGCGAGGCCTTTCGAGAAGGATCTCCTCAGTGGAAACCATAGTGAGCCGAGCACCGACATCCTCATGAACAGCATCACCAAACTTAGGCCAAGATCGGCGCTCGACGGCGCGTTTGCTCAATCGCGCCTTAGCGAGTTTGCGAACCCTACTTGTGGTGGTGATCTTGACCTTGTTGCCATCGTCGTTGAACTTGTACTCAATGACCTTCTTGACGCCATTGTTGTCGGGACCAATGACCTGCTTTGGGGGCAACAAGAAGTCCAAATCCTCTCCATCGTCTTCCTCGAGCTCACCCCATCGAACCTTGTTCGCCGCTGGTTCTACACCCATTGTTGCTGTTGTTGTTTGGGGTTTCTCTGTGGTTGCGAGGAGAGAGAAAGAGAGAGGGATTGGGGCTGGTTGAAAATTTTCTAGGTTTTGTGAAGGGGTGGAGAATGGAGATAGTAGAGATGGAGTGATACGACGTCGTTTTGTTGTGTGAGGTTGTGGCTTGTATAGTTAAATAGTGGAGTGGAATGGGCTGGGCCTATACTAGGTTAATGGACTTGGATTTATCTAGTAGCCCAACAACCAATATTCGTTGGGCCAGTACATTTGCCAATATTGTCTTTGTAACATTGACTTTGGCATTGTATTACTACTATCTAACAAATGTTATGGAGTAAATCTTAATTAATCCAACATATGTTTGGCTTACTGGTAAACCAAACTTTAGCTCATACACCTGGTTATAAGTTCAAACGGAGAAAGACAATTTCTCTTTGACAACACCAAAGAAAAAAAATAAGGATATAAATCCTATAATAAATAAATTTGGAAAGCTTTTGTAGTCAACCTTTACAATAAATAACAAGAGTAACTAGTTGTTTTAAGCACATATATGGTCACAACTCACAAAAAATGAGAAAAAAAAATAAGGAACACCAAAGAGTATACTATATTAAATTTTAATCCATTGTAAATGCTTCTAGTTCTATGGTTATTAAGTAGACTAACAGATTTACTTGGTTTTCAAGAAAGCTAAGGTGCAAATATATATTCAACATACAAGTAAATCGTGCCGGACCACAAATCTTTTGCACTATTGTGTAGGTTTCCTTATGTGTCTATATGGCTATATGCACAACTTATTAATTAACCGAATTCATCCCAAAATCCTAATCGGTCTAGAGCATCCTCACATCATCAGTGAAAAATATTACATATACGGCAAATTACATACTAAACTTCTAACAAATGTGAAAGAAGGTGTATTTTTTGCAAAAAAACTTCCCATGAAAATAATAAAGTAATACATTGGTCTTTGGTCGAATGAGATATGCTTTGGTTATGATTAGCCCATTTTGTGAGAATTAAATGCTCAAAAAGTAAACTCGTCTTCGACATCTTATTTTCATTTTTTCCTTTTTTTGTAACATCCATACTTTGTGTATTTATGGTAGCCGAACTTTAAATTTTGGGGAAGGGAAAGAATAAAAAAAATGATTTTTTGCGGGGAACCCCCTTATATAATACACTTTTTGTAAAAAACTTCCTTATATAATTTTTTTTTTGTGGGGAACCCCCTTATAAGTTACTTTGGTCATGACCAACCCCCCTTGTTCAATTTTCCGACCAATTTTGGGGATTTTAGGACTGATTTGTCCTTTCAAAAAAATTTCAAATGGATTTTTTCTTCACTCCTTAGATCTCATTTGATTCATACTTGGCATTTTTGATGAAATTCATATGCTAAATTTTCCAAAAGGCAAAGAAAAAACCAATTTGGAAAATTTTCGCAAGGGCAAATAGGTACTAAAATCCCATAAATTAGTCGGAAAATTGAACAAGGGGGTCGGTCATGGACAAAGTAACTTATAAGGGGGTTCCCCACAAAAAAAAATTATATAAGGGGGTTTTTTACAAACAAATATATTATATAAGGAGGTTTCCCGCAAAAAATTCTAAAAAAAAAAATTAAACAGTACATTATCCACAATAATATTATTGTCTAACATTCCACGTCCACAATAATACATGAAAATACTGGCATTTATGACTACCACATCGTATCAAAGTGCTTGATGGTGAAAAAAATTTGAGGAAACAACTTTGAGTCTCAATGGGATATATAAATAGTTACTCCACTATATCAGGCCAGCTTCAATCACAAGTTGATTTTCACCCCTTTCTCCAAACCACACTACACGAATTTAGCTGTTTAGGCCATATAAAAGCTTACTATGTGATTCTTTATTTTTCCTTGTTTTTTTTAGTAAGTAATAGGTACAAACATTCTCTTAGTTATCAGGCGGCCTGATATATCAGGTGAGTATTGAGCAAATAAAAAAATAGTACTGTGTAAACATAAAACAGTATTGGAGTGGTACTGGGTAAAAAAAAAAAAAAAAAAAAGTCATACTAGTTTTTTTGTCGTCTTCACCAAAATTTGGCTTATTAGTACTATTTTATAGACTGCAAGTATATTCCGCATGATAGATCAGACCGCCTGATATAATATTTTGTGCACCCAACAAACCCCTAATATTCATGCGTCTTGTCTAATAATTCGATGAGACACGTCTCAAACAAGAATTTGCGAAGTAATAATGAGGTGTAGTTCTATCAAAAAAACAAAAAAAAAAAAACATGAGGTGTAAGTAAGACGTGTTTTATGAAGCCGCCTAACGTTTTTGGTCCAAAAGCACAACAAGATTTGCGTATGGTGGCCGCCGGCCGGTCAATTACAACACCAAACCGATCAAATAATAATCAATTCAACAGAGATTAGCTGGTTGACGGAACATTATAATAATCTTTTTTTTTTTTTGAGGGGAATATTATAATGATCATTATTTTATTAAGTCTTCATCTTTTCTATAGCTTTTTTTTTCCTTTTTTCTTTTTTTCTTTTTTTTTTTTGGTCTCTAACGCCTTTTATTAGTTATGTGGCATATCTATTTCATCTGACCAGCGTATCTTGTATATGATTCAAATATAACACCGATAATCTATGAATACTCAATAGACATGAGTTATGACAAGTATATATATGGAATACGAAAATCTGCATTGCGAATGGTAGGTGAATATAAATAGACCAACCTATATACTTAAACTTCCTTATAAACGTAATTATTTATGAAATTTCTTTGTTTGACCGATAAAATGATGGATATAAACATGGTAATTTGACAAAAATATAAACCGATCGAAAACCGCTTACCTACTTAATCCATAGATAAAAAGAACATGCTAAACCCAACTCATGTCCGAACCAAACATGTTTTTTTTTATTATTTATTTATTTATTTATTTTTTCGTATAAGCTCTAGCTATATATTTACTCAAACATAAGGTCAATCGGCACACCCCGCAGAGCACTTGTATACAATGCACTTTAATTGAGTTGTGGAGAATGGAGAAGCAAGCATTGTTGTTCAAATGGTTAAAATCTAGTATTGATTATCGTAATTGGGAATAATAAGTGTCGGTGGACACGACTCATGTGGCAAATGTATTAGATCCAAGTTGGACCTCATAAAATAACCAAATTCATAGTCCTTCCTAATAAAACAATTAGTGTAATAATAGAGAGGATTTTGTATTTAGAGGCTAGCTCCCTATTGCGCACACAGACACACTGCATTTCATTATTTTTTTCAATTTTCTTTCATAGGTTTCTCAATTACATAGTAACTTTTCTTCTATCTTCAAGAAAAAAAAAAACAAAAAAAAAAAAAAACAAATCGCACTAGTAACCTTTAGGCTTTATTCTCCTCGACTTATGTTTTTTATTTTATCAAAATCCAGTGGAATCGGTAAAAAATAAATTTAAAAAGGGGTGAATCTAGCTTAGTAAAACAAAAATCAAGCAAAAATAAGTGGAATAAACCAAAATCAACTGATACAATAAAAATCAACAAAAATCATCGATAAAAATAAAATGAAGAGAATAAAGCCTAAATATAGCATTTCTTAACGCAGATAAGTACAACCACTAACACAGTTAATTCATACTTAATCATACACTAATGGAAGGCTAGTGCACAACTTATGCAGTTTCATAATAACTACTCACGCAATGTCACGTGTTTTTTTTTTTTTTTTTTCACAAATTTTACATGTATTAGAGCACTTAGATTTTTATATAAAAAAAGATTTAGTGGGATGACTATTAGTAGTAACTTTTAAAAGAGCGACTCCTAAACTTTAGAAGGGTGACTCTATATTAAATCTTTAGAATGATGACTCTCATTTTAGTGGACGACTCTTAAAATAACTATCGTTACTAGTAGGAGTAATACTTAGTCACAAGTTGAGCTTATGAGTCCGCCTCAAATAAGTTTTGTGCCTTAAATTACGGTACATGCCAAATTTGGGCAAGATTTTTATTTTCATACTCCATAGTAGTCATAACACTATAACATGAGCGAATTGCATGATTATTTCCAATTAAAGTAAAGTAACCTTCACCTTATGAAGCTACCTAACCCAACAAAGACAAAGCCCCACTTTAATTGCTAAACCAAACTCCTCCTCTTAAAGCCTTGCGTGGTGCCCCTTCTCCCTCAAAAAGACACAAAAAAGAAAACAAAAAAGAAAAAAGAAACACATAAAGGATATTCCACAAAATCTCCCCCATCCCAATAAAAAAAAAAAAAAAGAACAAAGAAAAAAGAAAAAGAAGAAGCTTAAAGGGTCCTAAAATCTGAGAGGGTGTTTGCAATTTGTTATTATAAGAATTCAATTCAATTTCAATTGAATAATTGAATTGAATGTGGGCAAATATAAATACTGTGGGGAGTTGAATTGCTAATTGCCATTCCACCAAATCTCTCTATCCACACCTCTCTCACCGACACCCGCCTTGAATCGGAGAGCCAGAGGAGAGAGAAAGAGACCCCGACGAGCTGTTGCTGTTGCTGTTGCTGTTGGGGCGTTAGTCTCGAAAAGCGAGGGAAAACAATCATTCAATTCTCAAACCCAGGTTTTGTTTTTAATCTCTGATCACTTGTTTTGTTCATATATATCTAAAAGTTACTGTCTTTCTTGTGCTAGATCTCTGGGTTTTGTGTTTTTTGTTATCTGGGTTGTTTGATTATTGTGTTTTGAGTCTTTGGAATGAACTGGGTAATGTTATCAATGGCGATTTGGTTAGTGAGCTGAGTGAATGTTTCGGAAATTTTCTAGAAATTTTATCTCTTCCCTACATTTTTGTGAATAATGGGGATTTTGCTGATTGCGATTGATTAGACTAGATCTGTGTGAATTTGCTGCTATTTTTCTGCAATTGGGCATCCGATTTGTTAGTAGTCTATGGAATGCCAAACAAATGCTGCATTTCTGCATAATTGCAGTAATCTCTATGCTCTGGTGCCCAATTCAATGGGTATGAAAATCAACAAGCATTTTGGGCACCNTTTTTTTTTTTTTTTTTTTTTTTGATCCCTGCTCTTAATTTGCCTGTCTGACTAACATCTTAGTTATAATTCAACATGTGAAGAAGAAATTAACCCCTGCTAAACTCACATGACTCAACCTTTCTATGTTTTGCAGCACTCTCATTATACCTGTTACCAAATAGCTAAGAACTTACCTCTCTTATCATGCTTGTCAGCAAATAGCTCTTCAGCAAAATATAAGCGCTATCAATTTACGCTGAAATGAGTTAACACTTACTACAACATAACATCTAAACAGTACAGAATGAAAGAGCTTCAAAGTTCATACAGACTTTAGTACGTCCTAATGGATGACAACCCCAACTGCAAAGCAGTAAAATTAACTAGAGACAGAAAACTAGGCATATACTTTCATATATGCTAGTTTTCGTAATGGTTTTTTCGATTCTCCTCTTCTGATTGGTATTGATTCCAACTGAACCTTCAAGATCTGCAGGTGAGGTTTACACTAAGTCAATGAACACTTGAAAACAGCAACTTTAGATCAATACTGTAATATAGTTTCCACTTTCAATAATACTGTAATATAGTTTCAACTTTAGATCATGCATCTTGCTGGTGGGAAGAGATGGAGCTGGAGATCATTCGTAATGGTCTCTTGGCATATTGTAGCTAGTTTTCTCATAAAATGGGAATCAATCAATTGATTATACTACCGTATCTGTCTTCCCCCCTCCCTCCCCCTTTTTCTGTTTAATAATAAATAAGTGGCTTAGCTTTCAAATTATTATCAACAGGTAGCAGCACCACTCAACAGTCAAAATGAAGGCATTGATTCTTGTTGGAGGATTCGGCACAAGGCTGAGGCCGTTGACTCTGAGTGTCCCTAAACCTCTGGTTGACTTTGCTAACAAACCCATGATCCTGCATCAGGTATTCAGCTGAACTTGCCGTCCCATGAACATAATACGACTGCCACTGACTATAAGATTTTGCTCTCTAAGGACTCACTATATCTCTACAACTGAGTATCTTATGATTGTTTCTGCTTTGCTATGAGACAAAAAGTGAATGACTATAGTAAAACTGAGACTATCATTTTTGGCATGAAAAAGCTGTCGATTTAGCCTAACTTTGCAAAACTGGCGTATAATTAGAAGTATGCTAGTTGTGAAAGCTGAATTATTAGAGCTGTGTTTAACTATACTGAATGCTGTAAGATACATTTTGTCTGTACAGTTGCTCATTATCCGAATTACGTACACATGCTTATGTTTTCTCTTATATAACTCCTGTTTTTGTGTTCAGATAGAAGCTTTGAAGGCTGTTGGAGTTACTGAAGTGGTTTTGGCAATCAATTACCAGCCAGAGGTAATTTCCTCTGCCATAAACTTAGTTGCATCATATATACTATTAGATATAGAATATCAATTTTTAACATTTTCTCCTGCAGGTAATGTTAAATTTCTTGAAGGATTTTGAGACCAAGATTGGGATCAAGATTACCTGCTCCCAAGAGACGGAACCTCTAGGAACCGCAGGTCCTCTGGCCTTGGCTAGGGACAAATTGGTTGAGGAATCTGGTGAACCATTTTTTGTTCTTAACAGTGACGTTATCAGTGAGTACCCGCTACAACAAATGATCGACTTCCACAAGGCTCATGGAGGAGAGGCTTCAATCATGGTCACAAAGGTACTTGAGCTTGTTTCCCTTTCACTTCATTTTCTAATCTTCCCTGTTATGAAATTCTTAAAAGTTTCCATAATCTGATAGGTTGACGAACCATCGAAATATGGTGTGGTAGTCACGGAGGAATCAACTGGGAAGGTCGAGAAGTTTGTGGAGAAACCCAAAATATTTGTGGGTAACAAGATTAATGCTGGAATATACCTACTAAACCCTTCTGTTCTCGACAGAATTGAACTCAGACCCACCTCAATTGAAAAAGAGGTGTTCCCAAGCATTGCAGCTGAGAAGAAACTCTTTGCAATGGTTCTCCCAGGGTTTTGGATGGACATTGGACAGCCAAGGGATTACATCACCGGCCTGAGACTCTATCTTGACTCATTGAGAAAGAATTCATCACCCAAATTGGCAAGTGGCTCCCATATCATTGGGAATGTCTTGGTAGATGAGAGTGCAACAATTGGTGAGGGATGTCTGATTGGGCCCGATGTTGCAATTGGGCCGGGCTGTGTGATTGAGGCAGGTGTTAGGCTCTCTCGTTGCACAATAATGCGAGGTGTTCGTGTTAAGAAGCACGCTTGTATTTCTAGCAGTATTATTGGATGGCACTCGACTGTTGGGCAGTGGGCCCGAGTAGAAAACATGACCGTTCTTGGAGAAGATGTTCATGTCTGCGATGAGATTTACAGTAATGGTGGAGTTGTTTTGCCCCATAAGGAGATCAAATCTAGCATTTTGAAGCCAGAGATAGTAATGTGAGCGAAATGTGCTCGAACCACAGGGACAAGAGGTAGAGTCTTTTTTCATCAAGGTGTAATTTATTCAAGATTGGATTTTTTTGGTCCTCATTCCTTCATAATGTGTTCTGAGTTGCAAGCAACTGTATGAGTTAGTTTTCAGCTGGGTTTCTGATGAAGTTGGAACCTACTTTCATTCGTGTATGTTATGTCATTATCGCCCCAAAAAGATTGAATTACTTTCCTTTTTTTTTTCCTTATATTTGTGTACATAGAGAAATAAATTGTATCGTTTCATTTTGTATTTTCGATGGATTATCTCATTGACTTCAATTTCAACCTTTACTATATAATCTTATTCCAACCCCCAACTCATTAAAATATTGACAAATTTTGTTCATAGTTACAGTTTTGTTCCAAGTCGTTGTTGGCTTTCAAATTTGTTCATAGTTACAGTTTTGTTGACTTCCTTGCAGCTTTGTATAAGATGAATATCCATTTTGTTGCAAGCTAAACATTTGGAGCCTAGACATCAGTCTCAACTTTAGCTATCCTACGGGTCATGTTTAATTCAATTGATTGTGCTCGCTTGAACTAAGAGAACTTGATGAAAAGTAATACCATGTGAGAGAAAAAGTAAGTTTCCTAACTGAACCCGAATTGATTGTAATATCGGAACGACATAAAAGAGCCAAAGTCAGAACCTGAATTACCTTTAAGTTTTATCCTTGAGTGTTCATACAGTAAAGGGGATCCAATCATCCATCATAAATAAATTAATCGAAATTCTAAATCAATAGCCATTGTAGCCTATGTAGGTCTTAGTGTAATACTAGTTGAGATTGAGGGTTTGGATATATTTGGTCCGACGTTCACGTTCCCCGTCTCCCAGCTTATCGTGTGCCGAATTTGCAAGTGCAAGTCACGTCAATGATCATTAGCATGCATATGCTTGCTTACTTGCAATGGCAATGGAAGTTGCAGTGGGGAAAGTTTGACATGTTTGTGTGGCTATGGTATCATGTGTGTTGCTTTGACCTACCATGTGAAATGCCAACTAATGACCTACAGTAGTATAACAATAGCAGAGTAACATGCATTGCCAGGTTGTTTGGTTTCCCCAGATTAAAGGTAAGTCTTGTTGTCTCTCAAAGTCTCATCCTTGGTGACGCTTCAAGGTACCCCAATGACGAATCACTCACTCTTCCATTATCAACCTCAATTCTCAAAACAATATATATCCAACTTTACATTTGCAAGTCTCTGATTCAATTTATTTTTCTTTTTCTTTCTTTCTTTTTTTTAAAAGGAAGCAACTCATTTTTTATGGGTTACAGATGCATAATACTCCCTCCGTCCCTCACTTTCCTTAACATTGCACTATTCACACAAGAATTAAGGAGGGTGTATTTGGACTATTTTACCCTTAGTTGATAAATATTAAACTAATGGGTAGTGGGTGTGAGAAACATTAAAATAATGTGAAAAGAGAAAGTGATTGGAGAGAGAAAGTATAATTTTTTATTATATGTAAGGGATAGTGGGGGGTAAATAAGGGGGAATATGAGGAAAATATACTTATGTTAAGGTAAGTAGGGGACGATTTTGGGAGTTTTGTTAAGGTAAGTGGAGGACGGAGGGAGTATGTATGCCAAATCAAAGCCTATTTCATCACCCATATATGGGAGTAAGATATTGAGTATATTTGTATCAAAAGTACTTTGGGGAAAAAACCCCAAATATCAAAGGCCACATTCGGCTATTATGGACCCATAAAAAAAAAAAAAATGCTACTACCTCCGTTCTACTGAGAAGGTGACGCTTGGTGTAGTATAATACATGCAAGTCCAGTCCATAATACTCCCTCCGTTCTACAATGAAGGTGACGCTTGGTTTTCCGCCACTCACATGCATGTGATATTTGGGGTTTGATACTACACTAACCTTATGGAGAATAAACTGTTTGTATTGAAATGGGATACCAATATTATCTTTTATCCCAGAAATGACAATACTATCCCTATCCCAATGTATGACGATTCTTTCCGTATACTTATTGCCCGTTGTGTTGCAGCTCCTTAAACCCTAAAACCCCCCCAAAACACATAACCCCGTCATCTTCACAAACCCCTTAAACCCTAAAATCCATTCTCTCTCTTTCTCTCTCTCTCTCTCTTCCAATCTCTCTATCATGGCTTTCTCTGGGATTCTACGCAGATCGGCAGCAAGGGCTGCTCCGGTGGCTGGTCGAGTCATGGGATTTCAAACCAAAAGTCACCCCACCGTTGCCGCAGCCGCAGCCGCATTCTCCGCCGTCAAGCGCGCCACTCTCTCTCCTCATCTACGCCCTGCCGCTTACTGTACCAGCCGCAATTTCTCTTCCAGCCTCGCCGCCTCTGATAAGAAGCTTCTAGAAGTTGTCCAGAGTGAAATCGATGTTGTCGAGCAGTCCGATGATGTCAACAAGGTACTATCTTTATTATGTAGTTGTTTTCGATTGATTGTTTGAAGATTCTTCTTTGTTGTACTTTAGTTTCTGGGCAAATCACCTATTTCAGTTGTGTTTTTGCTGAGGGCTGATTTCAATTTAATTTTAATTTTATTTATTTATTTTTTGTGGGGAAGCTGATCGAATTTCGCTAACAGGTATACAATAAGATATTCACGAATGTTTTGCTGAAAATTGGAATGAAACAACTCATCTTAATGATGTGATCGGTAGTCTTATTATTTGATTTCAATTTTTTTTTTAGAGAACTTGATTTTTGTACCATTATGCTAAATATTTGTCTTGATTTTCTTTCTGTGAGAAATTGTGTCCTATATCCTTCTCACCTTCTGTTAAATTTGCTAGTAGATTTGTGCTCATTCATGTTTGGGAGGTAAGGCCGTGTTTGCAAGTAGTGGTTAGTGATCGTGCTCGCCTTTCTAAAAGACTCCCCGAATTAGCTTTTGAGGCTGAGTAGTGTTCTGCATAATTAACCTCAACAACTAATATTACTACAGTTATCAAACACAATCATGGATGGAATTTTGGTTTAATTCCCTTTCCCTTATGATACTTAGGGTGTGTTCAGTTCGCCTGAAAGTACCTGAACTGAGCTAAATTGAATGGCCTGAACTGAATTGAATGGCCTGAACTGAACTGAATTCAATTGAACGAATAGTAATCTGTGAGTGAAAAAGTGTATGGCCTGAACTGAACGACCTGAACTGAACTGAACAACCTGAACTGAACTGAACAACCTGAAATGGGATTGGTTAAGTGAAATGAACACATCCTTAGTTTCTTTATCATGGCTTGATATGAAACAAAAGTTTTGGGTTGGTGTTTTTCTCATATAGACAATCTTGTGCCTTTCATCATAAGAAAAAAAAAGAATGGAGAAGCTACCTCGCCCCTGTTGAAATATGTATGTACATACTAAATTTTATGTATGAAACATGCTAATAGGTCATATTGGTTCCTGGAATATGTTTGGTTTCTTTAGATGCCTCTTCAGAGGCCTTGTACCATTATGTAACATGTTGGTTTCTGGAAATTTATTTGCATCCTTGTTGATCATGCTTTTATCCAATGACTACAAATATGGTGCCCAATCATCACCTTATGCAATAAGCTTGATTGGTCCATTTCCGCACTCAGAAATATATTTGACATTATACTCAAATTTGCTCTGCCCTTGGTAGTATTTGTAGTGTGAAAAAAATGATGTTTTCTTCTTTGTGCTCTCTGCTTGTGCAGGTTGTAGATGCTCCCGAAGAATTCCCTTTCAACATTCAGGACAATGTTGGGGAGCAAACGGTGCTTCTAACAAGAGAGTATGATGGTGAAACCATATCAGTTGAAGTATCTATGCCCAATCTCGTCACTGGTGAAGAGGATGAGGATGAGGATGAACAGGATGATGAGGAGGGTTCATCTGCATCACATGTACCACTTCTTGTAACTGTTACCAAGAAGAATGGAACACAACTGGAATTTGATTGTACTGCTTTTCCAGATGAAGTTAGAATAAACAGTCTCGCGCTAAAGAATCCTGATACTGAAGATCAACTCGCATATGAGGGCCCTGATTTCTTGTAAGTTCGTCCTTCCCGTCACAAACCATCATGTTGGTTATGTCCTATTTTGTTGTTTTGTTTCTAACTTGTATACTTGTTATATACTGACAAAATTTCGTTTGTTTCAAGTGATTTGGATGAAAATTTGCAGAAGGCCTTCCATAAATACCTGGAGATCAGAGGTATCAAGCCAAGCACGACAAACTTTTTGCATGAATACATGATCGAGAAGGACAACAAGGAGTACCTTAGGTGGCTCAAGGATGTCAAGAACTTTGTTGAGGCATAAGGTTGAAATTTGCTCTTCTATGTTGGGAAACTAGCTAAACAACTGCGCAGAAACAGGATTTAGTTCCATATTATGAGTTATTTTTGTTGCTAGTAGAGCAGTATGGAACCTTACTAGCAAGGTTATTGAACTTAAATATAATTTCATAACAAGCCCTTCGAGTATTTGAGTTATTCTATTACATTGTTTAATCCTTTCTTGGAAGTCAATTACCAAAATGTTGGGTTGGCAGCTTGTCTTGTATAAAATGCGTCTCAAACAAAATAAACTATAGACGCATCTTAAAGGGTGATGTTTTGGTTAGAAAAAGGCAAGTTTTCACTAAACTTGGGCGAGTTTGTATGCAATTTTTTTTATATTAAGAGATAAATACGAGACGTGTTTCATTTGAATGTGGAGCTAATTAAAAGAGATAAAATAGCATAATTTATACCTAAAACTTAGACGTCATAATCATATAAAAGTACGATATGCAGTTTCAACTTGTTAAAGATGCTTAGAATAGTTAAACATCCTACCATCTACTTGAGGAGGACGTATATAATTACATAGGTCGAAAACATAACTTCTTATTTTGTGTTAAAAATCTTATTCAAAAATCGCCCTGTTCGGGGTGTTACCAGTTGCCAGTTTTTGGTTTTGAAAAATTTTCAACTCTTTGTAGAAATTTAATTTAAAGCTGAATTTTTTTGTGCATACAGTTCCCTGCTTCATTTTCAAAACTGACAACAGAAAATTGAAAACCAAAAAAAGTGGTTTCCAAAAACTGGTTTTGAGTTTCCAAAAAAACTAAAAACTAAAAACTGGCAACCACCCCAAACAGGGCAATTTGCTTATGTCGTGTTCAATTAATATTAAACTCCTATTGCATTTTCAAATACTCCTATGTCTCACTTTGATCTTTTTATTTACCATATTTGGACGTCCCAAAATAATATTTCTATTACCTTTACACTTTTTTTTTTTACGTGAAATTGACACGATGAGTCATACTTTATTCCTTTCATCATCCAATAAACACCTCAATTACACCAAACTCACTAGTCACTATAATTAATTGATAGTGAAGATAAAGTAGAGTTATTTTAATATTTATGAATGTGGAATAGTACAATGGCCACGTAATAGTGGGACAAACACATGCAAACAAAGACCACGTAATGGTGGGACGGAGAGAGTATTATAATGACAAGACTCCCCTTACATTATTCCATCATCTTAATAATTGTGCTATAAAGCAAGCGGAAATATGATTGTGGTAACGGAGTATTGTTAAGACATCCTGTGCCAAACATATGTTAAGCGTAACCAATATGAGTAGTCGATTACTCCTATAGGAGTTGAAATTTTTTTCAGTGGTTGTCAACCACTATAATTTATAGTCAACCATTACAAGCTACTCTAATTTTTGTTTAAGTAAACCTAATGTGGTAATTAGATAGTACTAATTGTATGTTATACCTCTTAGTCGTG